>BMAV01025328.1:0-18582 GCA_019973955.1 Trichonephila inaurata madagascariensis | reverse complement strand
AAACCCTTTCGCAATTTTTACTTTTTTTACGAAAGTTTGTTGAGCAGAAAATACACTGGTGTGCAAAACGCAACAATGTAAAATTTTAGCAGATAGCCAGGGAATTTGGAAAAGGAGGTCTGGAGATCAGTAGAGGGAACACGTAAGTCAGTAGAAACGTCAGGGTATAAATATCGGGAAAAAAACGTCAGAAGCGATGTGAGCGTACGCAAACGAGTGATGTCCGCGCGCCCAACAGTAGAATGAAATGGGACGGAGACGAAATTCACCTATTCTGCAAGTGCCAGTGAGTCAGTTCGTGAAATATGGCTGAAGAAACACCTGGATGACTTCACACGTGGAAGAATGATGGGAAAGCTGGGGGGGGGCGTACTGTCACCAGTGTAGCTGCAGAGTTCGAATCAAAAAAAGTTGTTTCGCGCGCTTGAAAGCGTTCCAAACCACAGGCCAGCTGTTAAAAAGGTTGGTGTGGGCCCGAGGACGACAACGGGGGATGCCCGATATATCTCCTGCAGGCAAAAAAGTTCGACAGCAGTCAACAAGCACCATTGCTGAAACCCTGTACAGCAACAGGTCGAAAAGGAGCGGTTTACTGTGGCCAGACCCCTTCCAAAAAAGGGGCCTGTTCACCCGCCGTCCGAACGCTGCCTCCCGTGAAAGAGGGCCCACCGAAGCCACCTTTTGGGGACAGAGAGCACAAAAACGGACAACTGATCAATGGAGTCATTTCTTTTACGGATGGGGGCCTTCTCCAAACTTTTGCGTTTTGATTTGGAGAGAGATCGGGACCCGGTTTTATCCCAGTAATATCAAGGAAAGACATCGTTACGGTTCCGGATTTTTGTTGCTGGCATTAGCTGAATGGGGAACTGAGCTTCAATTTTCGACAGAGGGTCTGAAAACCGGGGATCACAGGGGAGGCTTTTCCCCCATCTGATTTTTTCCGAGGTGCCATTGGCCCAGACTTTATCTTTATGGATGACAATGACTGCCACATCGCACTTTGCTGTTGAAGGCCGGAAAGGAAGATACCACTGAATGGTTTGGCGCGTGCCCCCAGATTTAAATCCCATCGAACATGTGTGGATGTTTTGGGAGACGTATTGCCACACGCTCAACAACCGGAGTACAACCAACAACTCAAAAGATGTTGATTGAGGAAGGGGCACCCCACCAAGAAATGGAACCAGTGGTTCTGAGTATGCGGGACTGCAAGGCAACCATTGTAGTAAGAGGAGGGATATACCATATTAAGGAACACTGTTGTTCTTTTTTTGGGATAGACAATCAGAGCCCGTATAGCGTTCAATAAAGCTTGTTTTTTTTTTTGATTCCATACCGGTTGTTTTCCCCTTTTTCAGCCCCGATGTTTCGTCATCCTTACGTGCATAATACTCCCCCTTTTATTTCAAAATTTCTGCCTTTTGGATTTTTTCGTAAAGTTATGGAATAAAACCCACCTGTTGCATTTTGCACACCATGTAATTCATATTATTTTTAGGATTGTTTCGTGGTTTTGTAAAAGAGAGAGACTTTGATGTGTTAATCACACACAATTAAGAGAGTGAAAATAGATATAATTAATATAATATAATAACTATAATATCTTAATATAAAAAACGACACCCGCTGGGGATAAGGGCACATTAAATTGACCCCGTCCTGCTTTGGTTTGGTAAAAGGTTGTAGGGGAGGGAGGTTTCAGATTAAAAGGGATCGGACGATTAGTCCTTGTGTTGCCCCCGAAATAAATAAAATGAAAATTTTTTAAACCCTTTTGGGATCATGATTGTTTGTCATAATGTTCAAAAGAAACGTGTGTTTGAATAAATCCTTCTTAAATTGAATTGCACGGAATTACGGAACTTTTATATATTAATTAAAAAAAATACTGTTCTTGTAAAGGCCTTATCACACCTACACGTTTGCAGCAATTGTCCAACCAATTCCGAACAATTTCTACCTTGTTGCCGTAGCAAAGGTTCCAAGCAACTTTTCCCAGTGAGTTGAAAAAATTGTTCCAAATAAAAATTGCGTGAAATTCCAGCCAATGGGGTTTTGGTACCCTTCGTCATAAACAAGATGGCGGTAAAGACGGCAGCTTTGGTTTTGTCAAACGCTTCAGATATGGCGTATAATATTTTAATGGAGTATAAAATTTTAATGGCATATGAATTTAAGAGAATGGTGCTCCATTTCTGTTAATTATAATGAAAGGGGAGCGAAATAAAAGAAATAATATTGATGTTGTTTTTCCGAAGCAGAAAAAATCCATAATTTTTTTAATGTGGAGATAGAGTGGGCCGACGTCAGAGATCTTTTGTTTTCGACAACCCTTCACCCTCAGCTGCGTGAAAAATTGTCCTAAACGTTTGCTCCAAATATGCATATGTAATAGGGCTTTAAGTCTGCTGTGTCATAATTTAATATTAAAGCTTTACATGAATTAACCTAATCTCATTTTCTTCAAAACACGAAATGAAGCTCGATATATACTTCTTACGACAAAGAAATAACTTTAATCATTAATTAAAAGCCATCTACTTTTCGTATTGATCTTACGATAAGTTTAAAAATTTAATCAAAAGATGAAAAACATATTGAACTTCTATCTTCCATTCTCAGGCTTTTCACTGAGTTAGTCAATTCTAGAATTTCAATAAATGGAATAAAATTTCATTGTTTAGTAAATAAACTGTAACTTAAGAATTTTAAAATATACTTTATAACAAGAAAAGAAAAAGGACGCATCAAGAAGGAGTTGCCCGATTGTAATGAAGTTTCGCATGCAAAGACATTTGTACTGAGCTTGCAAATGATTAAAATTTGGTGTTCAATTAATGAATAGTGAAAGCTACAGCGCATCGGTACTGCGCACACACCAGGTGTCTATCAGAAGCGATTCTCAATCTGATGGTCAAAATTTCTGTTGCATTGCGGTTTAGGATACCTTTCAACGACTGAAAAAATGTCTCACCTCAGGATTCGAGCTCATTACGAGCAATTGTAAGAGTTTGAAAGAGGTCGTATCATTAGATTGAGAGAGGTAGGTTGGGCAAATCTGAGAATCGCTCATCATATGGGTCGAAGCGATGCGGTTATTAGAAGATGCTGGCAAGAATGGGTGGACAATGGCATATTTCAGCATCATGATGGTTGCGGTCGACCTAGGGCCACAGTAGATCGGGAGGACAGATTGATTGTCAGATCAACTTGACAGTGCCTAATTCATCGTTATAAACCATCAGACGTGTGACACGCACACGAGTGTCCACCATGACCATTCACAGATGGCTAATAGAATGAAAGTTACACTCGTACCCACCGCTACGTCACCTGCCACTTACGCCTGCACTCTGTCGAGCCAGATTACAGTGGTGCTTGGCTCGATCTGGTTGGAATCATGCTGATTAGGGACGTATAGTGTTTAGCGAAGAATCCCGTTTCCAACTGTGTTTTGACGATTATCGAAGACGTGTCTGGAGACGCACAGGGCAGCGTGCCGAACTTGCTATCACTATTGCATTAAACCAAGAGTTAAGAATAGTACCTGAGGTTACTATTCTTTTGACATCCGCAACCCTTTGGTCGTTATTAGAGGCCCACCTACAGCACAGTGGTACGTCGACGACATTCTGAGAACTGTTTTGCTACCGTCCCTTTTGAAGTACCCTGGCCTTATTTTTAGCAACATAATACCAGACCTCATAAGGTACGTGTTGCTATGAACTGTTCTTACGTCTCATCAAATACCTCCTTGGCCAGTCAGATCGCCAGATCTCTCTCGAACCGAGCATGTCTGGGATATGATGGGAAGGCGACTGCATCTACGAAGGAATGTTGATGACCGACAATTGGTGCAAATTTGCCAAGAAATACCGCAGACCATCAGGGTGTTTTATCACTGTATACCTCTTCGTGTGGCAGCTTGCATCCTGGCTCTATAGAGGTGTATCAATACCTTATTGAGCGCTCGTTACTTTGTAACTATGTAACTCTGAAATAAATCATTCAATTCTTCTGACATTTTTATCATTTAATACTCTGTACATAATCTTTCTATCCACCAATTTTTGTCTCTATCGGACTACTCGGTCTTGGTATGCTTCGTTTTTTGTTTTGTTATAGAGTGTATCTAAAATATTTCGTATTTATTCGAAGGAACAAGAAATGAACTTACATTACTTTTTTCCCCAATGGACTGCATACTTTTTACTTTGCATACACGCCAAGACCCCAAATGTGACATTCATTTCAGTTCTCTCACATGTTACCAAATTTGGACTCTCGAGTTAATTTAATTCAAGCCTTCATCGAATACTGAATATTGCCGTAATGTAATTTTGCTGAGAGTTCCATAGTCAAATTGATACTCAAGGGATCTTTTACATGCAACATGATCATATGACATGCGTACGTGCGATTTTCACATGCAGCTAGTGTAGTGCGTTTCGATTCCATCCGGAGTTGAACCCGTGACCTTGGGCTTACGAAGCGTGCACGCTACCTCTAAGCCACCTGAGCCGACATTACTTGTATGGTTAGTTATCTTCTTGCTGTTTTCAAAATTATATATTCTTCATTTCTACTTTCAAAAGTATTTGACATGTTTCTCGTTCATTCAACGTTCATAAAAACATTTTTACTAAAATTTGGGCAGAATCCAAAGCTACTTTCCTATTAAATTTGCTAAAAAAAAACATTTTATTTTCAAAATGTTCCCTAAGAGTCACTTTTTGCTCCATCTAAAATTTGCATTCATCTTTCCTTCTTAATTTAGAAAATTGTTTTTAATCACCTATATTTTGAGTCCCTTAGTTTAAAATAGAAAAATAAGACTTTTATCCAATTTATCTTAGAATATCTATCTTTTTTTTAAACTCATTTGAAAGAGATTACAGTAATTTTTTTTCTAGAGAAATAAATCAACATTCTAACATCTCTCGAATTTCATTTTTGAAAATAAATATTCAAAAGATATTTTTGTGCGGAAAGGAATGAAATACTTCTCTTGTCAGATATGAATTTCTAAGAAGGGAATCTTTGTGTTACCATTGCTATTCATACAGCTTCATACAATTTTATTATTTTTAAAAAAATTGAATGAAACCTTCGAAAAAATAATCTTTTTTCACTATACTACACGGAAAATATACATTAAAATTCTATTACGAATACATACATGTTTACCTGTTCAAAATGTCTACTTATAACTTTAAAAGGTTTCATTCTTTTCTCCAAATATTTATTTTGATGATACATTCAGAAAACCGTCTCTTAGATTTATAAAAGTTGGCAGTAAGTGAAGCTCTAGAAATCTTCTTTATGGTATTCGTAAGTCATTTCTGAAATATAGGCTTTTAAAGGCAAGAAGGAATCTATTTTAAATTAATGAATACATATTCAAATGTTTCATAAGAGCCAGACAGCATAAAGGTTCACACACACACACAAAAGGAAATGTTACATGCAACTCCTCTCAAGATGAATGATAAAATTCTTGGGTAATTCCACTGCAATCTTCTCGTAATACTCATAATAAGAACTACGTAGGTTGCAACTCTATTAGGGAAATGATATTTTTTAGCTTTTTGCTTTCTTATATACTGTAATATGTGCATATATATGTATAAGAATATAAAAAAGCAATGAACGATATCATTTCTCTATTAGAGATCACAGTCATGCAGTCCTTATTATGAGTATATATAACATCAATTTATGAAATTTAACATTTTGAAATAAGGACCTAATAAAGAGAAGAAAGATGAAAATATCTGAAGAAACTTATATATATATATATATATATATATATTTCTGTGCTCAAAAAATATTTCCATAAAGCTGTTTTTATTTTTTTTAAAACTGGAGCTATAAAAGGTGTTTCAAATACTTTGATAGAGATGTTTACGAAGTGAACCCTTACCAAAACAAAGTAAATAAATAAACAACTGTAACATTATTAAGAATAAAAAAGTTATGATCTTTATTTTGAGAGAAGAAAGATTTCAGTACCTCTCTCTATTTTGACGTCTCTAAGTTACGTTTTACAAAATGGCAGCAAGAATGTGTGAGTTTTATTGGTGTCACACTATAAGGCAACAAGAGGGATATTCGTGACGTCATTCTGAACCTAGCTCAAGTGACGAGGACGACTCCTGACCTGGCAGTCCATCTCCTAATTACCACACCAACATGAGGACATAGTGCAAAGGTGGGGAGCCTTTTAATCTTTAGAGATCACAAGTAAATTAAGTAGTAATACAGGAAGCTGCATATGTCGATGAACCTATAAATGCGACTTTCATAAAATTATTATACTTTTGGTATAGCTTCAACACTTCGGTGTATAGAATAAATTACAAAAAGAATTGAATCCTTGCTTATTTATTTATTTATTGTGACATAAAAAGTTACAATATAAACTATTTTTGTATTCACAAAGAGTAAAATTTTATTATGACAAAAATTATTAAATGTTATTTTGTTATAAAATTATAAAAATATTATGGATGTTTGTTGCCCAAAGGCACAAACGTTTTTTTAGTACGTAAATGTTGTATCTCAATCAACAGAAACTTATAATAAAACACTTCAATAATATTCAAATGCCATTCGTGCAGAAAAAATAATGCTTTTTAACGTATATGCAGCATTCACAATAATAATAGTAAGAAAATAATTTTTTTGTAGAGATCACATAACATATCTGTTAATGTTGCTGTAGTGCACAAGTGGCATTTTTGTTGCACAAAAGTTACATTTGAAATGTATAATTGGCTATTCCAACAATTAGTCATTGAAACATATATACACATTCATATCATTCTTTATATAATTCTATTTATTTGCGAATTGTTGTAATCTATATAACTAAATATTAACTATCATAAGTGCCGGCTTTCATGAATGCCTCAAAAAACTAATAGAGGTCGCGGGTTCCCCACCTCTGACATAGTATTTTGAAATATTTAATGTGAATTTGCCCCCTCCACCAGTCGAGTCTTCAGCGGTAGTAAGATTCGAACCTGTGAAACTCCTGACACGAGTTCATGAACATAACAAATAGTCTACCGTGGTCACTTCCAAAATTTATTTTCATTATGGTGCCACTTTAGATTTTTTTGTCTTTTGTCTGCTGTAATTTTCTCCTGATTAATACTTTCGAATATCCCTTTTGAAATTTGTTAGGATACTTAAAATCACGAGCTTAATGATCGAAATATTCAAATGAAATGATGTTGTATATAAGAAATAAATAGGAATCTTTCACTTTGTTTTAAACTCAGCCTAAAATACTCCTCTCGTCGTGGTGTGAAAGTTAGGGCAATGATTATATGTGTTCAGGTGTTTTCTTCTTCAACTAAAAATATTATAAAATATGGAACTAAAAATGTTGGACAACTCTAAAAGGAATTTCATTTATGTATTACATATCTTTTTTTTACTTTGTAGAGCAACACGTTACGTATAAATATAATATTCTTGCTTTTTATGCAGTTTTCTTCGACTGTAAACTTAAAATGCAGAATATTAAATGTAAATAGTTTTTTTTAAAAGATTTTTTAAAACTATATAAATTTAAAAAAAAATGCTGAAAATTAATTTATTTTATTTTTTTGAGAGATGTTTGCTGCATCACTTCTCGCCACTACTTATAGGTCCTAGAGCATTTAACTATATATAATAGAGTAATATAGCTCACTAGAGCAATGAAATTTAATAATGCAAAGATTAAATTTATTTCTAAGATATGGATCACTCTATCCTACAGGATAAAATAACCAACTAGTTCGTTTTTCTAAAGATTAACTCTTGCTTAAACAAAGGTTTTTCTTTCTTCGTATTCAAAGAAATTTTATGGACAAAAATTCTTTTTTCAATTAGCTAAGAGAAGGCTCCAGAAAATGTGATTATCTTCTAATTGGAAATTTCTAGACATTTATCGCAAGTTATTTTATTTTATTATTAAATTATTTTATCAACAATGCTTTATCACGGACCTCTTAGCTTATGTTATGACCTCTTGTAATACAATTTTTTTTCTTGTGGACCCCTTCACAGCATCTATGGATCTCGATTGGAAAACACTGCCCCCTCAGGGGGCTCACCTTCTTTAGGTGGGTAAGGGTGTCACAATCCCGAGGTACCCTACTGATCTTTTCCTTTTCCCAAGGGGTTTACTATCTTTGGTAAACACAGGTGTCACGACCCCGGGGTCCCCCAGTGATCCTTCTCTATTTTCGACCCTCCATCTTGTCATCCAATTTCTCCTCTTCTTCTTTTCCCGTCCAGACCACAGACCTATGAATGTTTGGCGCAGTATAGCCAAAACTGGCTCTTGCGCCATAAAACACCAAACTCATCATCATCATCATGGAAAACATTGTTTTTAAATCGTAAAAAAATAAATATTGCACAATGTTATGTTTGCTTAACATATCATATTCTATTTAAAATTAGAACAGAAAATTTCAATTTTCTTGTGATCAGCATTGTGAGATAAAGGACACAACGGACTCAAGCTTATTTTTAGAGATTGTCTTTTATTTACTTTATTCCACTTGAAAAAGCTTCAAAGTTTACAAAACTTTACCGAAAGGTGTAAATGGGTAGTTGAAAATGTGAACTATATGAAGATATATTATATATTCCTTACCATAAACGAAATGAGTGCATCCTGCGATTTTCATTTTACATTAACTTTCGTATTCTTATTTATATTTTTATAAATTAACACATTGAGTTTATCACAATTATTAAACTATAATGCATAACTTGGAATTGAAGTGTTTTTTTAATTTAAGAAAACATATAATCTTCTCATTTAAATACTTAGATATTAAACTTATCCATCATGAAAATATGCATTGAAAATGTAGTACTTATTAAATATGAAGCCTTGTTTGTGATAAACTATCACAAACAATTATTTATTTATTTTTTTTGCTAAATCTGTAAAAAAAAGAAAATATTAACATTATAAAGCCTCCTCCCCCTCAAAAATGAAACACACCATATATTTAAAAATATTGCTATAATCAGCACTAGTAATAATTCATAATTAAAGTTTTACAGACTCAATTTATTGTTACTACTGAATGCACACAGAAACTAAATGGCAGAAATACAAACCTCCTAGAGAATCTAAATTATCTCTTTAAGAATACGAAGATTTATTGTAACTAAAACAAAAGTAACTAATTTCAAAACATAAATTTAACCAAGGATAAAACTAATTTTCTTGCATGGATAGTTATTTTTTATAATAACAAACACTTTTTATAAACTTCTTCTGTTTAAAAAGTTTAATTGAATTCAGCTACTTTAGAAGAGATAAATTCTCAGAGCCTGCGAATATTTCCTTGTCACTCGGTTGTAGATTATGAACTATAGCTAAATAGGTAATATTGCTACATAGGTGGGGGTCCGATGATTTACTGCTATCAGTCTCAAAGAGCAAGAGGAGGAGAACTTCAGGAGCGATGGAAATTTATTATCGTAAAACAATCCTTGAAATACAGCAGATAAATTTGCAGAATAAATCTCAGAAGTCTTTCATAACTTCTATGGCTTTCAGACACAACTATCAGTGTCCAAAATACAAGCATGCGAAAAATTATTCACAAGCATTTGCTCGTCCTACTAAACAGACGAAGCAATAACTAATCGCTGGTTGACTTTTCATGATCAAATCAATACAAGGTCAAAACAAGATTAACTCAGTTTTGTCTAGCGACTCTCTATTTATAGGCCTTACGGATCCTTCGAGAAATATCCGCTTGTGTCATGATTGTGATATTAAAAGATTTCTTCCGTTATTTCCAGAAGAATCCGTATGGAATCACCAAAAATGATGCCAACTCGGCTGTATCATCAAGATTTCGCCAAGTGTCTATTGAATCGCCATTATAAAGTAAAGAACAGCGTTGCTTGCGAATATTACAATTTTAACGTAAAATAAATGCAACGTAGAATAATACAAATGTATAAAACATCCAGATATAAATTATTTACACTTTTTTAAACATTCATTACACAAAATTTGTAAAAATATATATAAAAACTTTATTTACACTTTTTAAACGATTTAGAGTGAACTGGTCAAAGTAAATCTCCACGAGTACTTTTAATTCACTTTACATTATCTCAATCATCCCGCGTACTCCCAAAAATGCCTTTAAAAAGCCTATGCTATGTTGCTAATTTAACTAGCTATAAGAAGGTAAACTTAATTTAAATAGCTCTTGTCATCAAATTCAAACTCACCATCAGCCAACGCTTCGAGGAGCACATTCCGAAAGAAATCCCTCTCCTTAAATACCTTTTCGAATTAGCCAAACAGAAGTTTTGCTTGAATAAAGTTCTTTCAGCCCAATGAAAAGTTGGAGTGTTCTTGATCTAAAAGAATCACTTCATAAGATTTCGATATTGTAACTTGGTGCAATCTGTCACTTTCATTCAGGAGAGATTATGAAATTGCGATTTCACAACATGATTACAAAGAATTGCTAAGTTTCTTAGAAATTATAGGAGATTTTATCGGAAATTCTTGTCTTATTTCGCGGCAACGGTGTAGCTAGTGGTTATGGTCCCGAACTCGTATCCAGCGTGTCATGAGTTCGAGCCTAGTACAACTGAAGACCCACCATGTAGACAGGGTCTCTGCACGTTGAATATGTCGAGGCTTAAACGTCTTCCCATTATTGTGAATTGGAAGTTAGGAGAGGGTGTGTCGTCTAAAGTGTTTCCCTCGTCACCTGACCATGGTTCAAAATTACGAGGTCGGTCTGCAAGAGCCCTCTTGTTGCTTTATATAGAGTGAAATTAGTATAACTCTTACTCTTACTATTAATTAATCCTTTAGAAATTTCATAAAATCTGTAACTAGCTCAAATGCCAAGGATGAAACTTGAGTTTACAACCTAATCTCCAAACGTCTACACCACGTCAACATGAGGTTTGGGGCCTCAAAAGATTCAAATGCTAATAAGTTTGCATCATTATAAATGAATGCAAATATTATAGAAAATAATAAGTTAATTCAATATTTAAAAAACTCTATCTTTTCTACGTCTTTTTTGTCAGATATTGAATTAAAAATAATATTTCCGTCCTAACGAATTATCTCATTCACACACACTTCTTAGTTTTTCAGTGCATTGAGTAAACAACACTTACGCTCTGGATAGTAACTCGGTGGGTAAATAAAAGCTAGAGAATCTTCCAGTGAATGGTTTCAAGAACAACAAAAAGAACCCTTTCATATTTTGAGATTTAAAGCCTCGGGAAAGAAGATCTGGAGGAGACAGTTTTTAGCTTCAGCGAGAAAGTTAGAAGTTTTAATAACCTACTTCGGTGTATTTTTATTAAACTTTCAGAATATTAAGTGGGTCATAAACCGAGAATTCGGTTTTAGAAGCAAATTTAATTTCTTTTTTTCGAAGGAATAAATTTGATCTCTCTCTCTGCGCTCTCTCACCTGCCTTTGATGAACAATATTTATCTTATTTTTTATTTAAGATGGTTTTTTCTAACTGCAGTAGAATAACAAACATAATAGTTAAGCCGGGGACGAGGGGATTGGAAAATAAGACGTAAAACCAAGGTATAAAAAATATTATGTTACTTTTTTCTATTTAAATAAACAAACAAAATTATTGCAATGAACGATCTTCAATTCATCTTAACCATTAAATGTTTTTTCAAAATGCATAAATAGGCAGTATAGAAGGATTGATAGAATAAGTATATACAGTGAAAATCACTTAACACGAAACTGCAAGGACTGAAATATTGCGCTTCGTGTCAAAAATTTTACTTTTAAAGGATATTGAATATATATATATATATAATTATATATATAATATTATATATATATATATATTATATATAAAATATATATATATATATATATATATATATATATATATATATATATATATATATATATATATATATATATATATATATATATATATATATATATAATATTATATATATATAAAATATATATATATATATATATATATTCAACAAAATTAAGTTTACTAGAGTACAATTTTTTCCTATAAATACTCATACATGCATGAATAATCAATTAAACAAAAACATTCACAGTAATGAAATTTAATGCAAAATTTTCAAATTATATTTTTGATCACCAGCCTTAAGAAACCAGTCATCTTCAATTTAAGGGAAATGGCAGTTTGTTTCCCCCTTGAGCTCTTTGCCATTGCGCTCGTAAAATATCTTCTAATACAGGTATTTAAAAAAGAAAAAAATCGCTGATCAAGCTTACTTATTTTTACACTTAATGCAATGTACTTATCTCCGAATTCAGGGGTTGAGGGTGAAAGTAGCTTAGATAACAAAATTGGCTCGCGTCACAGTCTATTCTAAGTGTATTTTAAGGCCTCCTTTGAACGAAACATGGGAAAAATCCCATCTCTTTTATTTCACATCCTTCTTAAATCTCTGGTACTTTCCGTATTTTGTTCATTCTCAGAAGGGTAATTTTTTTTTGTGTTAAGAGAAAAAAATCCATGAAAATACATAGTAGTTTATCGAGACCATTGTATTATTTCCCGTTAACCGATATTTGTCTTAAGCTTTCGTTAAATGTATTTCACTGCATATAAATCGAACAGATAGAAATATAGAATAGACAGATGTGAATTATAGCCATCACAGGAAAAAATAAGGCAGTTTACAATTAACCGGAATATTAATAAAGATTCAGAACAAATAAAGGAATCCATGTGGATAGATTCTATAATAATGGTTCAAAACATTTTAAATGTTACAGAACCAGAATTTTCTGGAATAAACATTATATTAATAATCAACATATACACAAATTAAACAGAGAATTCTAGATTGCTATAGCAAGGAAAATAAACAAATTAAAATCAAATAATTTAATAATTACATTTATGTTCTTATTTTGCTATAAAATAACAATAGCCTTAAATTCATATTTCAATAAACAACTGTAAAGGTAGAAGATATAAAATGTTTATTATATCAAACAGAATTCAACAATGATAATGATTCTAAATTTAATTTAGAATCTGTATCTAGCTTTTAAGATTAAAATTAGTCGGAATATATAAATATATTGGTTAAACTTCTACCTAGATTGATGTAAATTTTAAATACATAAATTTCTGACGTCAATGGTTTCAATAGAATTTAGCAAAACTAAAAAAAAAAAAAAAAAAAAGAATTGAGACATTTTAATTTGCATAATTTTCACAAAATGTTGAATTTCACATTATTAATATTATTAAAATTGCAAATCATAGATATTACGGGAAGATGACTAATTTATTAAAAGTTTTAATATCAATAATCCTTTCTCTCCCTCTTATGGGCTTAATGTATAAGGGATGGAATTTTATTATGGTAAAAACCACTACAAATTATCAAATGAAATAAAAATTAATATTTCTATAACGACAATGGCAATATGTAGTTGATAAAATTAAAAGAATGCTCGGCTTTAAAATAGACATAAAAGTAAACAGTAAACAGATTAAAGCATAAACAGAAATAATTTTAAAATTCTATTAATTCCAAATAGTTATTAATAGTTTTAAAGTTATTATATATCTCTGATAAATTATTACAATATATTGTACAAAATACTACAAATATCATTTCAAGATTAAAGTTTGCGTACCATAAGATTTTAATTTTCAAAATTAACTTGTACTATTGTATCAAAATGAATGAATAATTAGGTATCACATTCTGTAAACAAATGCATTGTTTTTTTTTTCCTACGATTCTATATTTTGTGTATTGAAATTCAAATTGGGCAAATGAAAAAATGAGGTGATTCTATTTATCAAAGCTGTAGCTTTTAAACATATTTTGATAAAACTATTTCAATAATTATATACACAAACTATTTTAAAATTAAATTTAATATAACTCTTTTATATAGATCTATAAATCGCATAAAATTATTACTTCATACGATTTGTAGTTAACACCAATTTAAAAGAAAAAATTGCGTGTGCTAAATTTAACAAGAAAATTACTTTTAAAACTTTACGAAGGTCTTTTCAATAACTAAGAATTAGTTTTATATAGTTATCTTTTTTGAATTTTGTGTATAGTTTACATTAACTTCAATTAAAATAGCTCAGCCGAATGTAAAATTAAACAATAAAGAATCCAGACTTCTCTTTTTCGTAATTTAGTTTTTTAAAATTTTTTAATGAGCTAACGCAAGTCAAGCAATCAAAGTCTAGTTAAATTTTGTCCAAGTAATCTTCATTCTCTTCGCCTACGCAAGGACTCTAAAGTTCCGCTGTGAATAACATGAAGCTTTATATCCAATCCACTTATTGAAAATATTCCAAACTCCAAAATGTAAGGGAAGAAGTTCGATTCATACTGAGATCTTATAAATGTTCAGTCTGAAAAAAAAAAAAAAGAATAAAATACTTTTCGAAAAATGGATTTAAAGAACAAAAATCATTCTTCTCACCATTCGTTTTCTCAAAACTATTCTCCGGAATATCCAATACTAGTGGTGAAAGAATTCTCTTCCCATTCTCTTTTTGTGTGATGCTCTATAATATTTAGAATTTTTTTTCACAACTCTGACTATATGTTTCTCATATTTCTACTTTTACTGTCTACTAGTAGTTACCCACATATTTCTCTGGGTATTTCATGAAGTTGTAGTTCTTCCTCTATATTGTTTTTAAATTACTGATATATAAGTTCTAGCATTAAACTTTCCATTATTTTGAAAAACATATTTATACTCCTCACCTCTTGATTTAAAGAAAGGATACAATATTGAATTTTTAAAGTGGAAGATTAGTTATATATCTTTTACTCCCAGTCAATTTCCTCAAAACCCACTCTCAGCGAATCTCTTTTTTTAACAAAAGAAATATGCATGCCAAATTTCATACACAGGTCTATTCTTTCAAAAACCGAATTTTTTTTATCTATAATGCTCCTTAACTTCTCGCAACATCCCATGAGAGTTGATTTCCGTAAAACCTTCTCTTAGTGGATCTCTAATGAACAAAAGAAACATGATTACTAAATTTTAATTTTTATATGTGTGTCTAACAGTTCTGGAAATTTGTTAATGAGTGAGTGAACGAGTTAGTGTGTGTCGCTTTTTTCCTAAAAATGAGTAACATAAAAATAGATACTTATATTCGTAAGCTTTAGCTGAGAACTTGGATGAGGCAAAATCGATTAAGTATTTCGTCAGCTTTTCCTCTCCAGACACTAAACCGTCCCTATGAACTTAGTACTCCCTCTGTCTAGGGGGACAGAACCAGTAGAATCCTGGAAAACACCATAAATCTCGGTTTTTGGGAAATTTCCCTGGTTGCTATCTCTTCCGACTTTCCCCGTATAAATATCGTTGTTCCCCTAAGTCGGAGTTCTTGTGTCTGGTAAAAATCATTGTAACACGTTGCTTCAGTGTTCTTCCTACGAAGGAAACCCCCTTACATTCAATAAAGACTTTGAATTCCATAGCTGTCGTTACTGGGTCGTTGAAATATGTCATATATATAGAGAGATTATTTTATATTATAATATATTATATTACACACATTATGTATATGGCATTTACAGATTTTGAATATCATTCGTAGTATTTTTGTTGAAAACCGAAGCTAAATGTTTTAAATAAATAAAAAAAAAAACAGACATATTCCCTCCAATGATAGTCTTAAAGTGAATTTTCAGTGCAGAAACATTACTCTGATTGATACAATGAAATATAAATGTTTGACTACGTTTAAGATAATTCTTTTCGGAGATTAATTTACTCTCCAGATTACTGAGTGAATACTCGTAGGGAACGGTACAGCAAATACTCGATTAGATTTTGAAAGAAGGAAATCTCTTTTAAAGGTCGTAGTCCTCAACTCATTTAATATTTATGGTAACAAACCTATTGCGAAATCTTAATTAATTAATATTAATGAACATTCATCTAGATCCAAAGACAACAATATGGACAAACGAGAGAGATGTGTACTCAAATAAGACATAAATACATAAAGTTCAGAAGATTTACCATCGCCAATGGCAAGAAATGAAAACTTAATAACGTCCTGAAAGAACGTGCTTATACTTTGGGGGAAAAATATTATACTTCCCAATAAAATGGTAAAAGCGATAGTGTTGGAATGAATGCTTGATAAATCAAGCAGTGATGAAAAATGAGAAGGGGTTTTAAAATCAGAAAATCTCTCTCGTTCATTAAATCGAAGAAAATAATACTTTAGCGTTTTTCAAATATTGAAATACATTTTTCAAAATTCTTTTTCTTTCATTGTTTTTATAGGGTTATCAGAGTTATTAGACATATTAGAATTGTTGGAGGAAACCACCGCTGCTTTTTTATAACTTCGTTTAACAAGAAAAATTTAATAAAAAGACAAATAATGTATTTCTTATGGTCTCTATGACAACACAAATGAAAATCTCTCTTATTCACATTTCTCTTGCCTCTTGTTCCTCTTCCCATAGTTGCTGCATTTAGTTAGACAAGAATATTAATTTATATTTGCAAATAATTTCTTGTGAACTATAAAAAAGATTTCGGTGTGGAATATTAAAATGATCTTAGACTAAAAATTGTCACACATAGAGACGCAAGAAAACTATGGACTTAGAAATTTAATGAACAAAAATTAAATAACCTTTAAAAAGATGTGCATGTTTGTAAAATTAAATTTTTACGTCATTTCAGCGAACATCAAAGATGTCATTTATATTTACTAGAAGTTTCTGTACTGTCACCTGTATGGTGCTCAAGGCCTAGGCCAACGACCGGCGTACTTCTAGCCCCTTTCCACGATGAATTTCGTGGGCCTCATTCCGACTACATCAGACAGGTGGCATTAGACATAGCAACAACAACATAAGTTTCTGTTCCTTTTTAGAATAAAACAAAGGAATAAGTTTTTCATACTTTGAATAAATTTTATTGAATAATATAATTATCATTATATTACTTGTGACTTCTTTCCAGCGTGTTGGCAATTTATGTAACCCATTTTAAAAAAATACCTTATCCCTAGAGATGAAAAATTGAATCAGTGCTTGTATGTTACTTTCTTCGTTTTTGAATTTTTTTTACTCCACAAAAAACTTTTAAGGGCAGAGAAAATCGATAATCGGAGGGTGCTAGGTCCGGAAAGTTTGGTGGATGCTACAGAATGTCTAAGACAACTCATCGAATTTCCGATGTGTTGCCAAAGCAGCACGTGGAATGGCATTATCATGAATCGCATGGTGTCCCTCTTTTTGAACATCACCGCCCTCTTTTCTTGGAGTGCATTTAAATTATCGAATTTCTGATAGTTTTTCTATGAATTAAGAATTTCTATCGGTTTCAACGGTTAAAATTTATTGGTCCTCGAATGTTTCATGATACACATTCTCTTACACAGGCTACGGTTTAGAGATTGTAAAGCAGGTTATCTGGGTTCACAGTATGATGTTTTGTAAGGTAATCCAATTTTTTATCCCGTCCAAGAAGGTTTCGATTTTGTTTCATAAAAGCAGAGATGTGCATTTAGTCATAAGATCACTCAAATATTTCTCACTTATCTTATGTGGCATACATCTCGAATGTTTCCCGCAACTGTCCCAGTTTCCGAATAGAGTTGGGATTGTCTTTTATTGAATCAAGCCTTTTCACTATCTCCGATGTTTGCAATATCGGGTTTTCTTCTAGGAGAGAACAGCTTATTAGAAAGGTTGAAATCACCAGCTTGAAATTTTGCTATACTCTCTGCTCGTTTCATCAGAAACTGTACAATGCCCCAAACACTTTTAATAAATTTCTAGGCGCTTCTGTAGCATTTCTTCCTTGTTGAAATTCGTGCAAAATACATGGCGTATAAATGAATATTAGTAGTCATGGATACACGATAGCGTCTGACTTAAAACTAACATGATTCACCTTAGTTTTAATTCATTTTCTAGGTCAATATGCATAATTCAGTGATAAAAATAGAGAGCCAAATACAGATCAAATGAATATACACATACTAGTTGAAACTTGTTGTAACTGGAACGGAAATAATTTTTCGATAATACTAATATATATTTAAGAATTTGTCTTGCTTAAAGGAGTGATTCTCAACTTTTTTTTTTTTGCTGTTTTATTTTTGCAACAATTTCAAAATTTGGGGCTACATTGACAATAAAATAAGTTTTAAAATACTTTTACTCATTTTATTACACTACGTAAACTAGTTATTGATAACAATTTTCAATGTTATATAAAAAATTATGTACGACGAGTAATTAATTACATGTTTTCAAACATTCACAATTTTTAAACGGCCTCTTATATTAGAGTGTATTTTATAAATTTGCATTTATTATATTTTCTGTATTTATTGTTCATTTTTCGTTCTACTATTTAAAATGCCTACAATGATTATTTAAAACTCTTTTAAATTGATAATTTATTAAATAAAAATTTCTAAAGGGATACAATCGATTCGAATAAAGTAGTTGAATTTCGAATCGGGTGGAGCATACGATCTGTTAAGTTTGACTTCCTTTTATGTGCTT
>BMAV01025327.1:0-73090 GCA_019973955.1 Trichonephila inaurata madagascariensis | reverse complement strand
TTTCCAGGGTACGGGCTACTTCTAATTTTTTCAAGGTGTTGCGGTTCACCCTGTAACGTTGGTGTAATGAGGTAAAAGGAAGCCTGATATACAGTCGGACCTCCCTTTTACGAACCACTATCTTGCGAATTTCTCTATTTAGCGAACTTTTTTCTGTAGCCAAAAACATTTTACGATTTTAGTCGTAAAATAATCTCCAGATAGCGAATTGTAATTTCAATTTAACAAAATTAATTCTTGTGATTCAATTTTATCCCCCTCTATGTATTTAAAATATTTCTGGATAATCATATGATGAAATGATTATTAAGTTTTAGTGAAGGTGGTCACCACAAAATGTCTTGGTGGTCTACCGGTCGATCGCGACGGTTTAGGTTATCTCTTCTAATTTTTGTTAGAAACGAGCAGCATTTTACCTCTTTGCGCGGGGCGGCGAAACTGCTATCTCATCATGTAAATAATGAGGTCAGGTGAAGATGGGTAGAAAATTGGTCAGGTATTTTACCATTAAATTTATTAATTATGTTTTTTATAACAATAAAACAAAAATTTATTTCTTACAAATATCGAAGCATAACTAGCGAATATGCATGTAAAAATAAATAAAATTCTAAGTCTTCTATATTTCCAATTTTCTGCCATTTTATCAAGAATGTGGATTGGCTTAATGGCATTTTGCGTTCAATTTCGTCGTCAATCCATATAGAAAGTCGTTTTTCCATTTCCTCTATTGTATTATTTCTAGAACGGGTAATTCTAGTCGCAGAACTTGTCGTAGTTGCAGTTGCCGATGACAGTATTTTTTCTTTATTCATAAGAATGGTCCTTATTGTTCAAGTTGTCAAACTCAATGCAGCACCAATTTGAGATTGATGTTCACCAGTATCTAATCTTCTAATCACTTGCATTTTAGTTTCTAATGAAATGCTTTTTTTATGCTTTATTTTCGTGTTTTTTATTATCACCCAGTATAAAAACTAAAAATCACAATATTGTCACTATAGCAATCGTTATACTATATAAATTTATACACAATAACGTCAACAAATGTTTGAAACGATAAAAACACTTTTGTTTAATACCACCGGAAAGAAGAAACACAGATAAACTAATCCGGATATCGGGAAGCCTTACGCTGCGTGCTATTTCGGGAATCCCACAATTCAAATAAAAGAGCGCTAAGTGAAACAGCGTTAAGAGCGGGGTCTTACTGTATTTATTTTAAAGTTCAGAAAATTTGTGTGTTATGTTATTCTTAATATTAATTAAATGGTTAACATAATATGTTAATAATAGTCATGTAATCGTTTGACGACGCATTCATATAATAATAAAAATTATGATAGTCATTGTTATGAATGTCAAAAACTTTATGTAATTTTAAATTGAAATTTTATAATTTAAATTAAATTTTGAATGAAACCAGTTGCTCTTTCGAAGAAGTTTGCAATTTACATTAACGACATGCCTTCTCACCCTCAAACTAGTATTAATATCTACGCCGATGACACCACTGTCACGCTCGCTACATACAAAAATCACAAAACTATAACTTTGGCACTTAACAACCAACTATATCTATTGCAAAATTATTTCGACACATGGAAAATTAAAATTAATGTTGACAAAACAATAGCAGTTCTTTTCACAAGAAGGAAATCACAACCAACACCTCCTACTCTCTATTCCACACAACACCAGTGGTCTCAGAGCACAAAATACCTTGGATTGATCCTTGATAAAAAAAACTCACTTGGAAACAACATTTGACTCACAAAAGCGAGATCAATTCCGGAAGGCTCTTAGAGCACTCTTCCCCTTAATTGGCCGGAATTCTGATTTAAATATGTACAACACGTTACTTCTCTACACTGCCGTTTTGCGTCCTATTATCACCTATGGTGCGCCTGTGTGGGGATATGCTGCAGATTCTAATTTAAAAATTCTCGAGATTGCTCAGAACTCGTTAATCAGAAACATAGTTAAAGCACAGATAGATATACTAAAAATTCTTTAATTTATAACGATATTAAAATTCTCCCCTTTAAAGCTTATATTCAAAAACTGGCTATTTCCTTTTTCAATAATCTACCAAATATCGACAATTAAAATATTCAAAAACTCAATAACTATTATCCAGAGCCAGATGTAAAAAGGCCTAAGAGAATTCTCCTAGACTCATATTTCCCCATAAAAATTAATTTAGTCACTCTCCGTATGGCGAGTGACTGTATTTTTCTAAATTTCTCGTTATTTATTTTTCTGTTTTTTAACTTTTTAAACTTAAATTCCCTCATAAGATCCCACACAGGCTAGCATTCTAGACCCCTCCTCTTTGTACAGTTCCAAAGCATCAGTGCAGCCAATAGAGTGCCTACTCTCCCATGCCATGGACCAATCAAACTCATTCCACTCATCAAACTTCAGGACATTCCCGCCGAAACCCAAGATACGACCCTCACTGTTCCTATAGCCACGCCTCCTTGCCACGATCCCATAACCAAACAGGACAATCTCTCCTATCCCCAGGCCCTTCCACATCAGGCCACATACACATCTTCGATATGGGATGAAGGAACGCTTTGCGTTCCATTTCCCAGTGACGTCAGCTTCAAGAAGTTTGCAAAAGAGCAGTACACGTTTTTGGAATGATTTTTCAGGACAGAGAGGAACATTGGCGTAAGATGCTCAACTTATGGTTCTCTTTTTCTAAGCAATATATTAATTTCAAAATTTTTCTCCATAATTTTTGTGTTTATGTCCACAGGTTTGTTTATTCAAGAAACTAACAACAGCCTATGTTGCAGCTTGACAATTATTTTACAGGCATATTTCCAAATTCTTGATAAGGTAATTTTGCTGCACTTAAATTGTTCTTCAGGTAACGTAATTGCATTTTTTTTAAGCTTCTCATTTTCTTTCGTTGCATGAAGAACTGGATCTATGTTTGAAACCTATCTTTTTTCATCTTATTTTTACAACTGTTTGATTTTCAAATGAAATAAAACCAATTAAGCCCTGTCAGTTGATAAATTTTGAAGAAACAGTTGCAATTCGAGATAATTAGGTTATATTAACAATTAGAAAATGTGTAAATGCAAAAGATTGATGTTCAAATTTGACAAAGATCTTCACATATTTTCGCTGCACCATAACTCGTAATTGCACAATTGTCAAAAACTCCAGTTTAAGTAATTACTTTCTATATTATTATAGGACAGGTATAGTATTTATAATTGAATTATTCAGCAGAAACTATGAGTAGAGTATTTCTACAAATTATATGCTTATTCAATTGAATAATTTGTTAGAGATGTGTATAACTTATTTTTTGGCAGATCAGGTGAAATTTTTACCTCTAATATAACCGCCACATGTTATGATGGTAAATAAAGTATCTGTTTCTCTTTTTTCCCAATTACTTTAAAGATTTTATTCCTCTTTTTCTATTTTCCCGACTCAAAAAATTTCAATGAAATAAAATTGTTTTTCTTCAAGATTTTATAAAAAATATAGTGGTCTTCCCCACTTAGTTCAATTTCTCTTTTACTCTATTTAAGCTCTAAAAAGTCTCAGCTCAGAGAAAACTTGAAAGGTAACAGAAAGAAGCAACATGTACGACAAACCCGTATGTTTGAAAATCGAAAGGATTATGATAGGATTTTCCATTAAAGCATGTGTTTTTTTTTTACTGCGTTCACACCAGACGATGCAAAAACTTTTCACCGCACTTGTATTTGGTATTTAATACTTTCTGTAGACACCTGCGTAGTTGTAGTCTATTTTTTAGTTCCTTATCATTTTTTTTCCTTGATTTCTTTATGATTATTTTGAAAATAATTCGAATTATTTTAAAAATATCTCGACACAGAATTAAACGCATAATTCCCTAAAAACAATTATAAAATTAGTACATAAACCTTTCGGATAAGTAAACAAATGGAATAGTGTACAATAAATACTACTATATAGAAAATTCAATTAATTATAATCTCGTTTAAGCGGATTACATTTTGTCTAAACAAAATTATTATAAGACTTAAGAAGTTGTTGACAGTGAAGAAATAAAATAATCTTTTAAAGGGAAGAATATATTGCAAAAACCTGCATCCGAGTAAATCTAGGAGTTGAAGTTCATGCCATACAGTTGTAAAATATAAGAAAATAGATTTAATTGAATTTACAACAATAAGCACAGTGATCCTAAATCAAATTCAATATACTTTAACAATGAATCAAAAATATAAAATAAATAAAAATATTCCAATTGACATAGCATTTAATTTTATTACTATTTCGAATAACTTCGAATATTTTTCTTCACAAAGGAACTGAATCTTCAAGTACCCCATATATTTAGGTTCAGTTTACTATACCAAAGCATTATTCAAAAAAGAATACACTTAAACTACAAAAAAAGGGAAGAAAACAGCCAGTCCAATGATTATTTCCACAAAACCAATGGAGAAACACATAAATTCAATAGATTATATATTCTTTTTTCTCTTACAAAAAAAAAAGATATAATCTAAAAATACACAGAAAAAAACGAATTTCATTTTTGAAAAAGAAGCCATTCGCAAAAACTCTACCCACCTGAGGAAAGGTTTTAATAGTTAGATACGATGTGCAAAAGAACATATATATCTTAAATTTCATTTTCTTTTGCGTCATGTTTTTGTTCCAGGAATCAAAATTTTAATCTTCTTATGGTAAATAGTAAAATCTTTTATGCTGAGTTCCATCATTGTTACGGAGTGCAAGATTATCTATACTACTCAATGAATTTTTTTTTTCATGCATTCCTTATTTGGAATTCTTTTGTTTGATTTGGTGAGAGTGAAGCTTGACCTCATAAACACGTCATACTTTGTACGTATAGCCCTGCTATTTAAATATTCTGTCGTAGGAAGTAATATATTTTTTTTTATTATTTAAAAAATATATTCGTTTCTAACTATTATCTTGGGTGTTTTTAATTTTTTGTACACAAATATATATGTATGCATGTACGTGTAAATGTTTTATTCAAAATTTTCAGTTGAGTTAATGTAAGGTTTGGGCGACATTCTTGGATAAGAAAACGTTACGGTATGAGCAAATAAATTCATTATTTTTTAGTAGAATAGCATTGAAGAGGAGACAATATTGCAGTCATAGGCCATAATGTACAGCAAATACATAGAAAGGATGCAATTAATGACATAACATGTGGTTACCCAATTTTAGGGAGGGAAGACATACTCAGTCAAGATCAGTGAAGGTGAGGACTCGTGGGAGAAGAGGCTTTTGATCAAGCCATAAAAAAAAAAAACTGTGATTCAATCATGCCATAAATAGTCGAAATCTTCAACATTCACCGGGAAACAATCAAAAAACAGGTAGAAGCAGTAGGCTTCAGCAGTCAGCAGAAATTAAAAATAGACTGGTTTTACTTCAGCTTACAGCATATCATCGGCCAGGTAAATATCTCTACCTGTTTTCTTACTATCAATAAAATACCGTTAGTTATTCTTGCAATGGGATGTGACAGTAGATGACAAATGAGTCACGGTTCATGTCTGTATACAGTATATTGGCCTTTTGAACGGCCTGTCTCAACATTGAAATAAGAACTTTATCCCAAAAATTCTGTTGTATGTGTGATTTAGAGTGAGTTAAAATCCATTAAAGGTGTTATTACTTACCTAGCCTATTATACCGCCTTCAGTTAGACAGAGTGCGATATTCACTAATCACGAAAAGGGCCAGCGTCTTCAATATGCACTGTACTGTCGTCAATTATCAAATTTCGAGGCCCAGTATCGTTGTCATCCTTCGTCGAAAATCATGAGAGAGTGAGTGAATATTAACGTCACACTATTCAGCTACTCCAGGTCTTTTGGTGACGGACCTCGTTATTTTGAACCATAATCTAGTGACGAGGACGACACCTGAAGTGGTACCCCTCCTAACTACCACACCAACGGACGTTTCAGCTCTCGACAGATTTAACGTGCATCGCTCCCCTAAACGGCGGGACTTTAGTGGTACGGGCTCGAACTCGTGACAAGCCAGCCACGATCCGATACCTTGACCACTAGGCTACCACGGCCACCAGAAAATCATGACATTTCAATGGGTGGTTTCCTCCAACCCTAATTATTTTCCTGACTTGACGCCTACTTACTATCAGCTATTTTGTGTGTGTTGTCAAATCTTTCAACCGGAGAAACTTTGATAATCTTGATGATGTGAAAATTTTCATGCAAGACTTTATCTCTAGAAATTTTAGGCCTTTTACCGACGTGGAACAACTTGAAGTCAACTTCTTGAAAAAATTCCAAAGTTTAAAATGTTTACATTTTTTCAGAATAAAACCCGGATCTTTTCCAAAAAATATATATATATATTTTGTTACTGTTTAAAGAAGTATATCATCTTAAAATCCCCATCTTTATCAAGTGCCATTTCAAAAAAGAAAAGTAAAGAAAAAAGGAGGAAAATTTCAAAAACTTATTAAAGAACGAAAAGTTCAAATAAGATTGGATTGATATGTTATGTGAATAGAAATATAACAACTAACGAACAGTTCAGATAAGAAGGGATACATTTCTTTTTGGCTCGAAATATAACTTTCAGCGAATTGATATAGGGGAAATCAACAAAACAGAAACAGATTTTTAAAAGAAAAAAAAATGAATAAACTCGGTATTATAGCATTTAATATATATATATATCTGATATTGATTTAATACAGTAGTGTCATTATTTAATGTGATAGCGTTTAAATTTTTTTCTTAAAATAAAGTATACTTTTTCGACTTATTGTATGTTTTTGATATCAATGCACATCGGAAGAATTAATGCGAATGCCGGAAGTAAATTCTCCAGCACTAGATCATCAATTTCTCAAACATGCATTAAGTATGAAAAACAGATTTTTTTTTCACATTTATTTAGTTACGTGGAAGCGGTAGACTAGTGATCAAGTTCCCGGACTCATGGCAGGTGTATCACGAGTTCGAGCTTTTTACTGCAGAAGACCCATCGTGCAGAGGCCGCCGATGCTCGCTAAAAATGTCGAGGCTCAAACGTTCACTCATTGGTGTGGTGTAGAAGTCTGGAGATGGGGTGCCAGCTCAGGTGTTGTCTTCGTGACTTGACCGTGGTTAAAAATTACAAGGTAAATGACGAATGAAACTCTCACAAACTTATTCAGTCGCAAAAAGAATAACACAAACATAAAAATAGCAGCAACACTAAAAATATCACATTCGTGGTTCACAGAACATTCACAAAAACATTTTTAGTTCGATCCCGAGATCTCAACGTCTTCTAATTTGGGTCAACCGTAAGTTGTTAGAATCCTATGATTTGCGGTAAAGGATTTCCCTACTAATTCGAATACACATGTGATGCAAGATTGTATCATCCTATTTACAAATGCTCACGTTTTAATTTATGGGAAATAAAGTTGTGATTATTTTTCCCAGTATGCATGTAAACTATACATAAACAATTTCGTTAAGTCTCGGAGGACTCAACACCATTAGGAATCTAAATCCCTCATATAAAAGTATAAGAGAGTTATTACATGTATATATACATATTTTATTTGTAAGATGTGCTATCAGTGATATTTCGATTTACTACTTTGCCAAGTTAGATTATGTCAATTTATTACTATACACATTTAATAATTCACGTTAACGTTCTCTTGATGGCTTTCAAATTTATAATGGTCCTTAGCCTTTCAGGAGAGAGAGAGAGAGACTTCACGTAAATTAATCAATTGTTAACTTACCCACCTAGCAGTATTTATTCATAACTTAAATATTTTAATATTAGTCATTACGTAATTACTTTGTAAGATATTTGCCTACCCTTAAGAGGAGCGTTTCACGAAAGTCATGCATGTTTGGTACCTTCTGTGTGGTTGGCGGTTTGTATATAAACCTCAATTTCATGGACAATTCACAGCCGCTGCTCGAATTCGGGAATTCTGATACGTTAAGTGTTATCCTGCCTTTTACATATGTGTCTTTCGTTTTTGAACTTAAGCGTCTACATAAAAATAAAAAAAAAAAGATTACTATTCTTCAACACACACAAGTTTCCCCATCACACGTCAATACACCCTCTATGTCTATAATGTAATAAACGACAGATAAATTTTCGAATGCAAGTAATCAATAGTTAATTACAAGAAATCAGATACTCGCGCCACAACGTTATATATGCCTAACTTGTTTTAATAAGATTCACTGAACTAAACTGTCAACTTTTGCCTTTGATGATGTCAAAGACAGCGTCTATTAATATAATCATAAGTTATTCGATATTAACAACAACGCTAACAAAATCGCCCGCAAAGAAGTTTAGTAATTCTCAGACAAGAGGAACAAAAACACAATCAAAGACATGATTTGTTTGCTTAGCAAACATTGTTCACATATTTCCCCCTTCCTTTAGTCGTGAGTGGTTGGGGTAAGATACGTCGACCCAGCAGTTTCGAGTGGATGCTGAGAAACCTCTCTAGCCCCTGGAAGCCCTTTACCCCCTTCTTATTCCCAGCATAATGGAAAACAAAAATATACGAGTAGACTTTTCTGGATCATATTAATAAATATATGTACAGTAAAAAAGAAGCACATTAAACGTATTAATATTCTTAGTAGCGAATTTGAATTTTTTCTTGAAGAAAGCAAATTTTAGTTGTTTTGAGCATTAATTCAATATGCGTATGAAGTCTTCCTAACAATGAAATTATTCGGGTAAAAAAGGCAGGGACATTAATTTGTTTCAAATTATTATTACATTTTATAGATCGCTGTATTTCTCTTTTCGATAGAAAATTCCACAGGAAAAAAAAATAATGTAACTTAAAATTGGATTAAAACTGCATGGCACATTTCAGATGAATAAAAGGAAATATGCTGTATCGTAAAAATTCCATTAATTGGACATGGTTACGGAGATTATATATAAATATTTTTTGTTTCCCCCTTTAAAATTTATTGCCAGCTACAAGAATTAGCTTTTTCTCACTTAACTCCAGCGAACATAATTGTTGATTCCATAAATTAAATTAATTATTAATTTTATATATAATTAGTTAAATATGACCACAAATTTAATGCTAAACAAAAGTATATACATATAAAATGCACATATCCCTCTAGCAATAATTTTACATTAAAAAAAATCAAATCAAATGATTAAATCTATAAAATTTATTCTGTTATGTTATAAATAATTTTAATTATTCTTAAATAGGAAGCAAAAAAAAACATTTTGTATTTGACTACATCTGGAACAGTTATTTTGAAAAATTGTAAAAATGAATATTTATCTAAACTATTAAAATTCGAACGTAAACAAACGTATCTATTCGACTATGCTTACGACTAGGTGTATCTTCTCACGAACCGCACAACGCAGAAACTCGTCGAAGGTACCAAAACATGGGAATAATCCGAAAAATCCCTTCTAAACATTTATATTCCACAATATTGCATTAGATAAAAAGATATTAATTAAAAACCTAAAAACGCATAATTATTGCCATTTTTCCCACCCGGCGGCGAAGTTCCAATTTTTCAACCTTTTTTATTTATCCCAGACGTTTTTAAAACACGACCTAATTTTTTTTATGAGACTCAGACAAAAAAATAATTACAGAATCGGAAAGATCATTTACTTCGCCACGCGATACTATATCATTTATTTTACAAAATAATGATATTTTCTGTTTTTTACGAATTTTGTAAAATGAGTCAAAATGGATACGTTTTTATGAAACTGCATTTCTGACTGAAATGACTGCATTTTCTTTCGCGTTAATGAAATGATATTCTACACAAAAAAAGTTCATGCTTTTTCTCTTTTAGAATCAGTCATTTAAAAAAAAAGTCAATACAAAAAATACTCAACATTTTATTTAAATACTTAATAATTTCTTATTTATAAAAATAATCTCACTAAACTTTTCTTCCGTGTGTATTATCCGTAATCTGTACAAAGATTGAAAAAATTACTTAAAAATTACAGTTTAAAAAAAAAATTGTGTTTTTCGTTTTTTACCCTTTTTGCGAGAAATTTTTAAGCATTATTTTTGTTACATTTTCTGTTTAAAAATTACCGTTGTTTTTTTCAATCGATATATGAAATTTGAAGGCAATAACTTAAAAATGAAGCCCGAAAAAATATTAAATTTTTAACAAATAACGCAATTTTACAATAGCCGAGGTTTTGGCGGTGGAAACCTGTTTAGCGTCAAAAGAATTTTTTCTCTGTGCCCGTCATTTTTGATGAAAGGTTACACTAGAAAAGAAGATGCTCCTTTAAATATTGAAAACCACCAGATTTGGCAAAATTGAATATCTCTTCCTTTTATTTTAAAGGTCTTTTCACTGCTTGTTCCATAAGATTTCGCGGCCCGATCGCTTAAAGCGCTTCATTGTAAACGGTTGTACCCGGGTTCGAAACAACATCATCGCTTAATTTTTATGATCTTTAAAAAATACCTAAAATTTTATTCATGCATTTAATAACTTCGCCAGCAATTTTGTAATTGAAAAGGTAATTTATTTCGTCACGATACAGTATTTTAATTTTTTACAAAACAACGATACTTAATTATTTTAAGATTTTTTCTAAAATGAAACAATATTGATGTGTTTATATGAGTGATTTTTAAAAAACTCATACTCTTTGATATTTTAGAGTAATGATTTAAAAAATAAAATGCCGAAAACCCAACGAAACTTTTTTTTCCATGTGTATAACGATATTATCCGTAATCTGTACAAAGATTAAAAAAATTACTTAAAATTTATGGTTTTTTTAAGGGGACACATTACCCTAAAAATGACGATTTTAACGAATTTTTTTATTGCCTTATTTTAGTTGTGTGACTTTTTTAAATATGTTTATAATATTTGGTGGCTCTAGCTGCATTTTTTTTGAGTTATTTAATTTTTTTTTGAATTTGTCAAAGGGAAAAACTGAAACTAAAAGACGTGACATCTGCTTTTTATACAGACGCATCTCCCAGCCAAACAATTTCGATTGATTTATTTTTTCACGCAATTCTGCTTTAATATTTTAATTTGGAAGAGAAGGAATTAATTAGTTTGTTTTATGCAAGAGAGAAACGTTTTTCCCATTTGTTTTTTTTTTTTCTTATTCAAAACCATTAGTATCAAAAAAAAAAAGGTTTTTCAAAGCCAATTATATAATCAATTTATTTTTTTTATAATTTTAAATTTTCGTTTAAATATTTTTTTTTAAAAAGTAAACTTTAATTCATCATGCCTAGACAAAAGTCTTGTTAGAAAAACAAAAAGTAACAAGAGATGGTGGGAACACTACAGCCCAATGAAACTGATGTTCCAAAAAGAAAAAATTTCCCAAATTTCCCCTCAGCATTCCCAGAAAGAATTATGAGATGCCAAACTTTAAAGCAGCTGTTGAACGATTTAAATTGTTATGTTCTGAACCCCCCATTATGTGATAATGAATGTACAGTTTTTAAAAAGATTTTTTAAAAAAACTTATTGTGTGAATTTTGAAACGTTTTCACAAAAAATTGACATTGGTGAAAAGTTTGGATTTTCTAGAAAATTCTGTATTTTGATTTTTGCGATATAATAAATGTTACTTTAAATCCAGACGAATTTCTGACGGGAAGGTAATGAAAGCATTTGAATTTAAACAGGGGTAATCTTTTTAAGTGTTGGGAAAGGCTATTTAGCTATGGAAAAATTGTGTATGTTAATGAATATGGATTTACCCTCTAGCAGAACATTCAATACATATAAAAAAAAAGTTACGTAAATCTCTCGTTCGATCTACTGAAAAAAGCTCGAATGATGTTCGAAGTCCGGTGAAAAGTGCTTATCAAAGTAGTAGTGCCATTACTGATATAGATGTTACTTTTGATGGTACTTTTTTTGACGGGGGCATTCATCTCAAATAGGTGTAGGTTGTGTAATTGACCTTTTTTGGTTTTTAGGAATTTTGAAATTATGTCGAAATGCTGCATTAAATGTAAGATGCAAAACTGGTTTGGGAGAAAATTAATAATTTCATGTGTTTTTAAGGATATATTTTTATGTGCTATCAATCAATGGGATCATCTTGTGCCAGGAACAAGAGGCGCTCTTTTAAAATTATGGAAAGATCTGAGATAATGGTTTTCGATACACGAACTATTGAAGATGGTGATGCAAAACATATCAATATTTAAATACTAAGGAAGCTTATGGTCCTGAGATAAAAAAAAAAGAAAGAAGAGGCATAAACCATGTTAACAGTGGCTAGGTAACTACAAAATTTGAAAGGGGAAGAGGTTTTCCCTTGGGGAAAGGAAAAAACCCGTGGAGTTTAAAGGAAGAGACAATTAAAAAAATTTTCACGTTACTATAAAATGCGATTCGCTCGAACAAAGGGACGTAGAAAATGAAAACTACAACATAGTATATCAACGGACCAAAAACCAAATTTTAAATGTCCAACTGGGAAAAATTCTTGGTGCTTTTTTCCAAGCTCCTTGCTCGTGGTGAAGTACCGGGTCCTCACGTGATGTGAAACACCCCTTTAAGGAAGCTCATTTAGCCAAAATTATGCCAATATATCAGTTTCAAAAGAACCCTTCAAAGATGCCTTGATGGGGACACTAAACGAGAGCCTTCACAGCATCATATTTAAAAAGTTCTAAAGAAACGTCAGGACATACGTCGAGTAGATATTGCTGTTTTGGGTGCAGTTTGTGAATTCAATTTTGGGACAAAAAAAATCAAGAAAAATTTGGGAAAAAGGGAAAAAAGGCTTGTTTCAAATAAACAGTCAAAAATGTGTTTTTTTGGCGAGATTATCAGAGTTTTAGAGGAAAAAAAAAAGATTGACAAGTAAGCAATTGTCGAAAAAAAAAAAATTTTTAGCAAAAAAGGGGGAAAAGCCTCCTTCATTAAAAAAAGAAGGAATCAATTTTTTTTTAAAAAGGGTTTTTAATAATATTTATTTACAATTATAAGAATTAAAATGAATGTTCTATAATATTAAAACAAACTGTTAGTGCATTTGATACATATTGTAATATTTAAATACATTTAATTTTAATATATTTATTTAATAATATTTAATAATTTAGAATATATTTTACTGTCTTAAAATATTTTTTCTTGACCTATTTAAAATATAGGTAAGGGGTAAAGGGAAGGTTTTTTTCTTTCATGTATTTTATTAACTTTCAAAACTATAAACGTTTTTTTACGACCTTATATATTTCATCGTGATCATATATTTAAAATACTAAGGTGTTTTTTGTATTCATTATAAACTTTGAAACTTGTTCTGGGATTTTCTTTTTAAAAGTTTGATAATTCTGTGATAGCTTGGATTTATATGAAGAGTTATTTTTTAAAAGATCCATGTTTGATATAGTGTTTTTTTTTTTTTGTATCACTTTTTATTTAATATTAATTTGTTTTTTTTTAAATTGGGAATTTGGTGAATTTTATTAAAAAAAAAGTACGTTGAATTTTAATATATACTGCTGGCCACTGTAAATGCAACACACTGAAGGAACCAGGCAAATAACATGAAATTTACTACATGCATTAGCGGAGGTGAGATATGCTAATGATTAGAATTTCTGCGCAGACGCACATTACGCGCCCCTGTGGCCCCACCTCAAAGCGCTATTTAAGGCTTGGAGATTTCGACGATTTCAAGTTCGGCAATTGTGTTTTGCTTGTGGTTTTTTCAAAAAACGATCAGTTACGTCTCGTAAAAAACAGCGATCAGTTTTTGATCAAGTATCCGAGTTCGGCAGAGGAAGGATAGTGGCCTACCGAGATTGTGGATTATCTTTCAGGAAAATCGGTAGTCGTGTTGGACGAAACCAAACAACTGTAATGCGAATATGTGACCGTTGATTGCAGAAGGGTAGGATGGACCGACGTGGTCGATCGTATCCACCTCAGTGTACCACTTCAAGTGAGGACAGGCAAATTATGCGCATGGCAGTGACGGATCACTCAGTCACATCACGAACCATAGCACAACACATTGAGTCTGTAACGCATCATTCAGTGTCTGCGCGTAGCATTCGACGCCGTTCACAGTAGAGTGGTTGTCCACAAGACATCTATTGCTTGATCTACCTTTTTACGCAGAACCACAGACGTCTCCACCGCCAATGGGTGATAAAGAAGGATGTGGGTGGCAGAATGGAATGAAGTTGTTTTCCCGACGAGTCACGCATTTGTCTGCAACACCATGATGGTCGGTTTCGAGTCTGGAGACACCGTGGAGAGGGATGCTAAACAGTTTTTTATGAACCCCCCACATTCGTTTTGAAACCGAGTGGTGGTATTGGGGGAAAATACTTTTCGCACCCTCTAGTACGCATTGCTGGTCCCTTAAAACAGCTAAGCGCTACATCTCCAAGGTGTTGGAGCCAGTTGTGCTTCCTTCCCTTTGGGCTTCCCACAGCCATATTTTCAACAGGAAAAATGAGGGACCCCAAAAGGGAAAGCATGGCCCAAAAATTTTTCTTCGTCAATCACCAGTTTGGGAATTGCTTCCTGACAGCTCTTCCCGGATCTTTCCCCCCGATTAAAAAACGGGGTCCATGGTTGCTGAATGATTGAAAAAAAATTTAACCCCCAGCTGCCACCCCAAAGATCAACTTTGGAAACGGGGTGGCTGTTTGGCCCTTTTCCCCGGGAACACATCCAAAGTCTTTTTGGGAATAAAATGCCGAGACGTGTGGGCAGTGGTGATCCCCAAAACAATGGCGGCTAATCTGGCTACTGATTCTGGCAGGAACCACACTTCACAGAAGTCTATAAATTTAATCATTTGATACTTGGTCAACATGTTATCAACAAAATATGTTCTGTTTCTTGGTGTTGCATTTATGGTGGCCAGCAGTGTATATTAGAATGGATAGTATATTTTAGCTCTTTCAATTATTTTTTTTATTTCAAAAACTTTAAATTGCTTTTTCTGAGCATCTTATTTTCATGATGATCATGTGTTTAAAATGTTAAGGCTTTTTTATATTCACTATAAAATTTCGAAACTTTTTCTGGTTTTTAATATAATATGTTTGATAATTTTGTGCATGGAATAAGTATTTAGATGAATAGTTATTTTTAGAAATCTATAAAGTTAGATATAGCTATTTTTTTACTGTTTTTTATAGTGTCTAAGAGAAAAAAAAATCTAAAAATAAAAGTATCCCTCAAAATACCAATCCCATGCACAGAATTGTGGGAAATACTTCCAGGAATATTAGAAAAAAAATGATTCAAAATATTAAAATCTGTAAAAGTAGTAGAAATTTTAATAATTTGTAAAATTTTAAAATTTAAAACTATTGTTTTTTAAAAAATAGTATTTTGCTTATGAAATGCTTATTACATATGTGTTCGAGAATACAGTACATGTAATTTTATTCTTATAACTATCTATGTAAAAAAAATTCTGTACAGTGTACCGTGTCCTCTTAAAAAAAGTGTTTTTCGATTTTTTCCCTTTTTGAAAGAAATATTTAAGCATTATTTTTGTTAAATTTTTTGGTTAAAAATTACCGTTATTTGCAATCGATATATGAAGGCATTAACTTAAAAATGAAGCCTGAAAAAGAATTAAAACTTTAACATGAAACCCAAGGCGAAATTGAATATCAATTCTTCTTATTTTAAAGGTCTTTTAATTCTTATTTTCCGAAGATTTCGGGGAGCGGTCGGTTAGAATGCTACGGCTGTACTCGGGTTTGAAACAACATCTTCGCTTACTTTTTATGATTTTTTTTAAAAATACTCAAAATTTTATTCGTGCATTTAATAGCTTCGTCAGCAATTTTGTAATTAGAAAGATAATTTATTTCGTCACGATACAGTATTTTTTACAAAGAAACGATATTTTTCATATTTTATGATTTTTCTGAAATGAATCAATATCGATGCGTTTATATGAAAATGATTTTTAAAAACTCAAACTTTTACTCATACTCTTACTTTGATTTTGAGTTAGTGATTTAAAAAAACAAAATGCCGAAATCTTTTTTTTACACATTTTTCAAAAATACTCAAAATTTAAATATTTAATAACATTTATCAAATTCAAAGTTTTTATAACTTGTTCATTTATAAGAATAATTGTATGAAACTTTTTTTCCGTGTATCAAACATTTCAAAAAAGGCTCACAATTTTAATTCAGCATTTAATACAATTGTGAAATTTTGTATTTATAAAAATTTCTACTTTTTCAACATACAACTATTTTTGAAAAGGTACATTTTCATTTCCGGGGCCTAAAAAGTTGCAAACTGAGTGAGTGAATATTAATAAAGTCCGACTGTGTTCACTTACTCGAGAGTTCTGATAGAGAGAGGGGAAGGGGAATTTCCATGACAATATGTTATGCATTTAAAAATATTTGTGCAACGCCGGAGGGAAATAAACCTTTGTCTGACAAAGAAAAGAAGCGAACAAATTTCGAAACGGGGAGTTTTAAGTTATTCACTCGGTAAAAATCCGAGCAACGCCAGGCTAAGCGGAGGAAGGGAGGGATGGAAGTCATTTTGAAAAAGAGTATTTGAAGTGCTGATTTTGCAAAGGAAAGGGAAATATTTGAAAAGTAGAAAAAGCCCGTGCAAAGCCGGGCCAAGCAGCTTGTAAAAATAATAACTACTGTACTGTATTTTTTGGAGTGAGTGAGTGATTATTAACGTTACAATAGTAGTAGAAATGTGGGGGTTCTGGATCACGAGGCGCTGAGGTGCTTGAGGTTTCCCGCCTCCCCGAATGAGTTCTCTCCGTCCCCTCCACCCCTTCCCGCGGTTCTCCCCATCCACCCCTTCCAACCGGTCCCTCTCATTTCGTCCTTCTTTATCCATGACACTTTATCCCCTCCCCCCTCCTTTTTTCACTTCTATTTTCTCTTAGCGGGATATTGCATAATCAAAATAGAAAAACAAAGCATAAATAACTTCCAAATGAGTGTCTTGAAGGTACAGTACTGAAATATTGCATTTCATTTATAAATATGATTAAAATATGGGATGATAGATTTTGTAAATAAACCATATTGAAAAACGCGTTTTTTTTATAAATCTGATTATAATAGTGATGTCATAAGACTAGTGACATTGTATTTTTTCTACCAATCAGTTGTTTCCAAAGTTACGTCATGAAAATGAACCAATCAGCTTACTGTTGCCACCTTGTAATACTGATTTTTTTCTTTCCGAGTATCATTTCTTTTCAAGCTCTGACTTAGTAGAATACTTTGCTTCACGATAAAGAATTATCACGTTCCAACCCTATCACAAAATTTCAAGATATTTTCTTTCGTGATTAGTGAATTCAAATTTATTTAGTTAACCATGAAACGTACTACACCTCTCGCCTTCTCCAATCTTCGGACCCAAAAAAGGTGTGTTTTGAAAAAAGACAACGGAAAAGCTTCTTCTTTTAAACCAATGATGTTCCTGAGAATCATTTATCTAAGGAGTCAAAAACCACCCCGTTGTTTCTGATTTTGCAGATGTTGCTCGAATTCACTTGGCCACATTCGATGCTCTGGATCTCCTACTCCCAAAAGATGGAATCCTGTAACACCTTCCCATATGGTTAGCCCTCTGAGAGAATTCGCAATCGATCGCCTTTGATGATGGAAAAGTATATGTTATAAAGGACTGCCCTTACTTTCCCGAACTGTTATCGAGAATGTCATTTATATCATATGGCAACGTTTTTTTTGAAAGGACTTTTCCCCGCAAATTTTGACTCCATTTCCATGCTAAAAGAAAGGGTGGAATGTATTAAAAATATCCATAAAAAGCCGTCAAAACGTTTAAAATTTTTGGGCTTTTTCTAAAATTTTAAAAGAAATGGCTAAACAATTCCTTTTAAAAATCTGACTTCATTGTATCGAGCAGAAATAGTTCCCCCTGCATCAATGGTGAACTCTTATGCCTTTCCCAAAGAAAATATTCCATCATTGTTCATATGCTTTGATTTTTTAAAGGATACAAAAATCAACTAGGTTATGAATTTTGACATATTCAAATGATCAGTGAATTTCCGAATATGGGGATTTAGCAAAATAAACGGACGGGGTAAACTGGTTGCAGATTTTGTCAATCGAAACATCCAAGTGGTAAATTACATGAATGAGATATTTCTCTATAAGTTGAATATGAATGTGTTGATAGAAAATGCTAAACAAATGTGTATGCTGCTACAGATTCTTTATTATTATTGTAAATTAAAAGTATTATTTTTCTATTTCAAAGTGCATTTCTTATTTTTTTATTTTAAGAAAGTGGTAAAGTACACACACAGACATACGCATACAATTCGTATAAACGTATTATTCTCAATAAATTTTCAAATTTAAAACCTAAGATTGTAAAAATGATAAAAATATGCTCAAAATGTATTCATTTCTAAGTTTGTTTTTTAAGGCAAACATGAATTTTCATATTGATTTAAAACATTGTTTCGAGTATGCTTTTGCTTATATGTTTCGCTCGTAAAGATGTTGTATTTAATACTCTGAAAAGTTAAAAAAAAACGATTGAAAATAAAATAATCACCTTTTATAATTAAGAGAGAAATAAAATTAATGAATATAAAAATAGCATATTGTGTGAATAAGTCAACAGTTTCAGAAAAATTTGAGTTCGTGTAAAGTTTTAATGAATATAATATATTTACTGACATGTGTCAGTGTTCTTTCCAAGTATGCTTAGGTAATGCCATTGAAAAATAAGATAACCGAAGTTATTGTATTAGCTTAGTTAGAAATATATTTTTTTTCTCAGCACTTCTCTCCCCAACCCAAAATATTGCAAACAAATGCCGAAAAATAATTCGTAATCGCTGCATTTAAAAAATGTCTACAAAAAAAGATGTGAAGTATTCGAAACTTTTTTTCATCGAAACAAAGCTACAGAAAGGTAATTGATACATTTATGAGATAGAAAGTTTTACTTGCTGACATTACTGGATTTTAAGGTAAGAAGAACGCACAAAAACTCTAAGGATTCGGGAACCAGAAAGCCGAAACCATTGAATGAACTTTTAAAAGATATTTATTTTTTTCGGCACATTTAAAGGAAAAAAAAAGGGGGAGGCTAAAAAAAATTTATAAATACGTTTTCCCCCGAATCCCTTTTGAAAATATAAATAAGGTAAAAACTATTAGATTAAATCAAATGTGGGGAGGGGTAATCATTCCTTTTAAAAAGAGATTGTAAAGTAATATACACATCAATGGGCTTTTTAGGAAAGAGTACTGTAGTGGGTCTAACCGTTGAAGTGTGAGAAAGTTGTAAAAAGATGTTTTCCAATCTAACAAAAAAAAAAGGTGGTTAGAAAAAATTCTCACGTAAAACATTTTGAAAGAGTCTTCGAGAGCAAATAAAAAGTAATTGGAACTCTTACTATGATATAGAGGTAAAGAGAGAATTTTATCTCTATAGGTTAGCAATCAACCCATTCATCGGTATGTATGAAACTCGTGTGTAAGAATTTCAGGATTGTAACAGTTGTAAGTCTAACTATTGAAGAATAAATTGCGAAATTATCCTATTAGCTTGTGTAAAAAAACAATTTGAGTATCTCTTTCTCATCCCCTGGAAATAATCCAGTGTGAAGACGTAGCTTTACATCTGTTTCTGGCCTTAAATCAACAAACAAATAACCATGCGTCGGGGTTGCATCCCGAAATTTTTTAAAATCGGCTTAACTCGGATACATCCGTTTAGCTAAACAAGCCATTTGCATTTCATCCCTTACATTTTTAAAGCAACACACCTAAGAGGCATTTAATGAAATAGTTCGAAATTCTGCCCCTTTATAAAAAAGATTTTGAACAATAAAGATAATTGAAATATTTTTATGATGGGCTATTTTTTGTAAGTAAATTTGATAATTTTTTATCGCCTCCTAACCCAGACATTAAATCATCAATAATGATTAATGCATTACGTATCTGGCTAAGATCTGAAGGTAAGCCATCAATGAAATCCACATTAGAAATTTCATCAAACAATTTAATAAGCACCACAGCACCAAAGGAGTTTTGAAGAGTTGGCTTAAACATTTCATAATCCAACAACTTTTTGACAAAGTAAATTTTTCTAGAATTGGAAGGACCACTTATTAGCGGAAAATTTTATTTTAAATATTAAAAAAAAATTTTTAAAATTTTTATCATTTATATTTAAATATGTTTATAATTTTTCTGTTTTTAAAAAAACAAAACCAGATAATTAATTAAAAAAAATTTTTACAAAATTTTTTCAAAAAAATAATAAAAAATGTACAAATACAACAAACAATTTTTCAAAATAAAAACTAATTGAGTGAGTAAATATATACATTAAATTTCAATGTAATTTTTCTAAATATAGTAATATACATATTAATTTTTTCAAAAAAATTTTTTCTGTTTTTTTAAAACAAAAACTAAAAGGGTGACCATTTACAAATAATTTTTTGACGATCTTTTCTAACCAAAGAAAATTTTTGCAGGGCAAAATGTTTTTAATAAAATTAATTTTCGTGTCTCAAAAATTTTGAATTATTTTTTTAACCACTTAAATAACATACTACTTTCATCTGGTAATTTTTTTTAAGTAAAAAATTAATAGTAAAAAAAATAACACAAGTTTGGGTTTTAAATTTTAAAACCATATGTAAAAAATATTTATTCCATTTTGAATTTCTTTTGTATCAAAACTAGAGTTGATTTTTTAAAACCCCAAGTTTGCAAATGGGAAACTTTTTTTTTCTTTCTAAACCCCAACTTTTAAACCCTTTTTTTTATTCAATTTGGTTTTGGAAAAAATTTTAGATTTTTTGTCTTTTTTTTCTCCATTTCAGCACTTTTTAAACTATACATTTTTGGTTTGAGCCCGACAAATTCAAGAGCTAAACTGGACGATAACTCATCTTTCATCTTGCCAAGCATTTTTTATTTATTTCGCAGTATAGAGGGTGAGTTTGGGGATAATCGGAAGTATCGAAGAAATGCAGATCTTTCTGCATATCTTCATACACGTCTTGTGTTACAATTTCATAGCACAACGAATCAGTATCAGTAAAAAGTAATTTTGCATTGGTATCCTATTTTGATTTTATATACTTATAATGAAAATTATTCATACGAATCTTAGATATGTCCAGAATGGAAAAACCAATGTAGATTGGTCTATTTAATAAAAGGGAAACTTTTTTCTTTCTATCGAAACTAAATCTGTTGTTATTATTCGAAAATTATGAAATACTGGAGAAGCAACGAGTTTCTTAGATTTTTTCTGATCCTGTACAAGATCTATTACTGTGCACTTCCATAGGTTTTCCATGGTTTTACCGAATACAGCATTATTTAAAAGTTTAAAGAGGTTTTTTTCAAATAAGCTTTTCGCGTTTTTTCTTTTTTCCGTATTAAAATCGATATATATCTTAAGTCAAGGTCTTTGGTGAAATTTAAGCACTTTTTTGGATTTTAGTTACTTTAAAACATACTGTTTTAAATTTCTATAATGAACGATATATCCTTTTTTACTCATTAAATTAGGAACTAATTTCGTACAGCTTTTGGTATTTAAATTATGTTCTTGCGTTATTTCTTTGCAGTATGGAGATATCATATCATTTGTCACATTTCATGTTTCTGGGGCCAGGGGATAGTCATTATGTAAATTGTGTAGGTTTTGTGGATAATCCATGTCTACTTCTAAAATATAACCTATGTTTGACTCATCTGAAATTTCCATAAAATCAATTGGCTCTGTAATTCACTCAAAACCGTGAGTAGGTAAGGGTTGGGACATTGCCCACCCATACAAATTATTTGCATCCAACTAAAGGATGTATTTAAATGGTTTATTTTCCTCGTAAGAGTCTAAATATTTGTTGTTAGCTGAACTAAATCTATGAGATATCATCGAAATGCCACCGCTTATGCCCATCTCGAAAAATAAATGCATGTCTAAATCTGTAAAAAGTTCCAGTTTGACTCGCGACATGTAAAGACATGCTTGCCAAGCGAAGTCCAGGAGCTGTGTAACAATGACATGGATCTAGTTTGCAAAAATTTAAACATAATTGTCGAAAATTTTGAAAAACGTCAACAAGTAGAATCACGTCACTCGTCACGTACAGATCGTAATACTCTCCTAGAGTTTTAAGATTAACTTTTCCATACGTTTTGACAATGTGCATAATCATCCTCACTTACAGGTTCATTTGTAAGTGAGCCAAAAAAGGCTTCTTTAGCGGGCAAGCATCCTTCATTAAATTTTTGGAAAGTATTCATATATTTATAGGGGTAAATTCCTTTATAAAGCATCTGATCGGTTTTTTCCTTGAAAAATTTATTTGTTAGTGTTAATTCATTTTTCTCTAAATTCGGAACTAACTTTTCAAGAGAGGCATTTAAAAATTGCAGCGAGTCAAGAAAACGTAAAGAACCGAGAGAAAAAGATATATATTTTTCACTATTTGAAGGTATACAAGTAAGATTTTTGTTTTTTATTTTCCCAACACTCTGCACGATCAAATGGGAATCATACCCTCGTAAATTGTGAATTACGACAGGGATATGTTTAGCCAATGTATAATTAATATTGCAAATATTATGAGCTGCACTACGGTATAAACAGGTGAGATGATCATGATCCTGGACTCTATCCCTCAATAAAGGTTTTTCACATATGTGATAAAGAGTAGTATTTTAAAATGTAATTTATTCTCATCAAAAAAAAGTATCGGCTCAGTTTTTTTTGAAAATATTTAGTATATCTTCCTTTTCTTTAATAATGTCTTTTTTAAAAAAATGGTCAACGGCATTTTCTCCTCGATAAACAACAGGTGGTTTTTAAAAATTCCATCAGTTTTATTCACCACATATGCTATTGAATATGATTTGCTATTGGCACTGTGGAAGATCTTTTATAGGATCAGACACGCATGAGTTGATTTTCACAATAAGGGATTCAAAGTCGGCGTAAATAGTATATGGAACAGGTAAATTAAATTTAAAGTTTTCAAATTCTAACCATTTGTTTTCGGTCATTTTTATTTTTTGTTCTTTATGTTTCCTACAGTATATGGGCATCTAAGATTGATTTTTTAACACATCTGCGAAGACAATAATTGCAATAAAACCTTTCTGATTTATGTTGGGTTAAGTCTGAAAGTAATCGATTTAAATTTTTAATAAGACAATAATGCCAAATTTATATGTTTATCAAAATTATTTGTTGTTATTTTAAAGGGGAATATTTCATTCTCGAAACCGAACACATTAATAGATATTTTATTTTTTTCCTCAAAGCATTCAATCTGATTTAATGGAGTGGGAAATGTAAGATTTTTCGTGCATAATTCATTCTGAAATTTTAAGTAAGTACTCACTCTATTTGCATTGGCTTGAGCAGAATGAAGATGAGCTAACACACACCATAAAAAACAATGTTGGTCCTCATTTTTAATGTTCAAAATAAGAATTATGCCGCGAAAGCGTAAGTCTAATCTTTCCCAAAATCTCTGATAAAGCTCGAGCTATTAAAGTAGCTAGACAGTTACCAACTTTTCTCTAACACCAACATTTCGCTTCGTTTTTCATTGAATCGCCATTATAATTTTAGAAATGGGCGAATATTACAATTTTAACATAAAACAAATACAACAGAAATTAATATTAACGTATTACACTCTCAGATGTAAATTATTTACACTATTTTAAGCGTTCATTACACAAAATTTGTAACAATGTGTTACTTTTGCTGAGCAGAGATCAGTTTAGGAAGGTATTTGCAAAAATCGACCCTCAAGAGAATTACGGAAAGTTATAAATAAAAAAAAAATCATTTTTATCAGCTTATTAGATCTACAGACTTAAAATTGAACAAACGTGTGTTTTTTTTTGTTCAGCTGAGATATGCAAAATCTTTTTTTTGTTTAATTCGCAATTCACATAAAAAATTAACTTATTAAAAACTTCTTTATCCTTCAATCTGTATTGTTTGATTTTTCAGTTCACCCGTGTGAAAGAACGGGTATGCCAGGTAGTTGTTTTTATATTTGGTGTCATTTGAATAATGATAAATATACATATAAAATTATGTTAAGAATAATATCACATGAAAAATTTATTTAAATAAATTTTTTGGTCAGAAATAAAGAATGACATTTTAAAAAATATTCTTCTTTTACGAAATATTATTCTAAAATAATATTTTATCTGTATATATATAGCTAAGACATTTGTACAGAGCCTATACTAGGGTTTTTGAAATATATCGTTTAGGAGTGCATTTATTCATATTTTAATCCATTATAGAAGAAGAATTAGAACAAAAACCGCCGGTTATTATTTCAATTAATAGTAACTCTGAAAACAATGAGATTTTTTCAAAAATTCTAGTTCATGTTTTGTAGAAAAGTATGCAGATATGCACTGCACATATTAATTAGGGGAGCACATGACGAAATATATGCGAAATATTGGAAATATTTCTTCTCATAACAAAAGTTAAGCAACTCATACATAGTTATAAATGCAGCACAAAACAGTAGGAGAAAACTTCATATGCAAATCAACGTAAATGGGGTTAAAAACAAGAAAAGGAAATAAGTGCCTAAATGGTGATTTTGTAGAAGCGACAATTTTTGTCGTCTCAGTGGTGAGATTCAAACTTTGCATCGTTCTCTTTTGAGGAAAGGAGACTGGAAAATATCACTAAAACGTGATCAACTGGAATACATGGCTTTGTGTATTCTCGTGAGACTAAAATCTGACAAACACAAAGAACTGTCGTGGATGTTGTTAGACAGACAATAAGTGTCATTCTAAGACTGGAATCATTTCTAAGAAACAGGGAATGTTCAACGTCAGCCAGGGAAAGGCTGTACATGGGTTACCACTGTAAATAACGATTGATATATCCAGTAAATAACTCGTTGGGACAGAACAGCCAATACTACGTGGATTCAAAGAAGCGGTTTATTTTGGCAACAGGATGAAGTGTCACAAACCAAACATGAACTTTATGCAGGTGGTCTGTATGCTGTCAACGATGTGTATTCGTTGACAGCAGGACACAATGCAGTCCTAAAAAAGTAAGTTGATGAACATTGAGATTGGATGCAAAGTGATTGAAATCAAGTGTGTTTACGCACGAGTTTGGATTCAGTTTAGGATGCGACACCAGACGTGTTTGCAAGGGATACTTGAAATAACTGAATATTCGCTCAGGAAAGATCAAATTGCAGACGGGGGTTTGATAGTATGGGCTGGTATCAGCATAGGTGGACGTACTAACTTGCATATCATACGGAATGAAGAACACGGTCCAAAGTTATGCAAACGAGATCCTAAGACCCCCATGTTGTACCTTACGCTGCAAACATTGGTGATTTATTTCTTTTAATGCAGGATAATGCCAGAAATCATACAGTTCGTCTTGCAGAGAACTAACTTGAAGTTGAAACAGTGCAGCATATGGAGTGGCCAGCATGTTCCCCTGACCTAAACCTTACCCTGCATTTGGGACTAATTCGAAAGACGCATTCAAAGAGATCACTACCTTCGCTTACTGTCAAGGTCACTCACGCATTGAAGAGTGGAGCTATAGACCCCAACGTCTCACCGATCAACTCATCGCATCCCTCCTAAACAGGTTTTCTGGCAGTCTTAGCAGTTTTTTGGGGGACTTCACTCAATATTAAGTATTCTTTATCAATTCTAAATAATCAGTTTTTTTCCTTTTATATGTAACCAAATTGTTGGCCTGAAGCATCACTTCAAGTTCTTTACACCATTCAAAGAATTCAAGTTCCCATACAATTGTTCTTTTTCACTCTTTATGTATTGAGTTTTGTTACACCTGCACTCTCCATTTTATGCCCATGCATGTGACTATCGTGCCTCGGTTTCTTCACATTTTTTGCTTTTCTAACTTTTTTCACCAGCGTATATATTAAAAATATTATACAAGCATTTTCTATAAAAAGATAGTATTTTGAAAATGCATATTTTCTTCATTTCTTTCAAAAAAAATTCATTAAAATGATTTTTTACTGCAGTAATATTTTCAAAACATTTTTACATGTTTATTCTAATTCAAGTGACCCTGCATATCAAAATTATTCATTTATATCCTTTCCTAATTCTCTGTTCCGAACATATTCAGATATCTAAAACAAAACATTTTTCAACTTTCGGGTAATGAATGCAATTAATTTGACATGCTGCAAATATAAATCAGTGAAATTTTTTCCATAAGTTTACGTTGGTGTCAGAATTGAAATGACATATTTTACAAAACAAAAGAATATGGAAACTTCACTCAAACATGACTTGACACGACAATTGTCACATGATACAAAACTAACATGACAGCTGAACCATTGGCCCATGCTGTAGTATCCGAACACGATCGGAATACTTTTTGACAAAATAACATACTTAAACATTATAAAAGCTTTTTTTTTGGACACTCAATACCAATAAATACTAATATTTAACTAACAATATTTAAAATGAATTGCCTAAATTTCATAAAAATCACAATTATAAGTGAAATTTTAGCAATATTTTTGTAAAACTTCAAAGCAATTAGAGAAACAAGTAATAACCTTATATTATTAAAAATATTACGAGAACAATCTTGATGCATTTATCTAGAAAATGTAATAAAATTTTAATGTTTTTTTAAAATTTGAAAATTTTAGAGCTGATCGATTAAACATATTAAGAAATATCACATTCTTTATGAGACCATTATTTAAATAACAAGCCCTAACTCAAAAACTATTCATACAATAAGAAACATTTTAGTACATTGTCTAGAAAATAGCATAAATATCAGGCTCAAAAAGTTTTATAGAAGTACCTTTGTAATATTTTGAGTAATCAGACTCGCCATGATAGATTTCGAATAATTTAAATATCCACTTCTGATTTATCAAAGACCCACTTCCGGTTTTTCCAACTTAATTGATTGTTGCTTGGTCTCTAGGTAGCGTAGAAACAAAAAAATAGTATGTTTTGTAAAACCAAAAGATATCTCTATTCAATAAAATAGAAAACAAAAATATCTGTCTTGACCGAATTTGGTCATTTTCAACGTGTTCGGATACCTTAAAAGGGTACTTACATACATGTTCTGAATGAATCAAATAGTCATATATTTGTGTTAAAGTATTGGTGTTTTTTTTTTGATAAAATAAAGATTTAAAAAAAGTTTACTTTCCCATTAACCAATAGAGAGTTATTTTTAAGATGAATCAAGTGGATTAAAATCTCTTAATTCCTTCAATGTTATTTTGAAGCTTAGAATGAAATACTTTTGCCTTGTATTTTAATGAGACACAATTTTTGATAGAATACCATAATCTAATACTATGCGAAAATAAATTGCATGTAATGTGAATTCTTTTTGCAATAAACTTACTTAGATCTATTTTTAAAACCTTAGTTATTTGGCAACCTTATCTTACTTGGATCTATTTTAAAAAAAGATTTTTGTTTGTAGATATTAGAAAATAATTCTATTTGGCCTACTGTTGATAGAAAATATTAAAATAATAATTGTTTTTGCATGTTTTAAAGTAAAAATATATTCTATATGAAGTTGATTTTTTGCATATTAATGACCATAAATGTCTAAAAGATTGAAAAAATCTAAACATTAAGATTCAATGCCATATAAAATGAATACATCACAATTCATCAATGGTTACATACAAGTTAAATCTAAAAACATTTAATGCTGTTACTAAATATACAAAATATAAATAGAAATGAAATCATTTCACTCGTTGAAATAACAATTAAATTTTAATTATACTTTTATATTTCTCATTATTCATTAAATACCAACTTGGTCCCAACAGCCTAACACATATACTTGAGATCCGTTATTAAATATAATTATTATAAATTTTCTTTAACAACACCTTTCATAATTTTTTTAGTCTTCAAACAAATAATTTGTAATAAAATTTTAAAAATAATGAACAAAATATCTAAACAATTGTTTCCATGAACATAATTCAACACAGAATTTTTTTCCACGGACAGAAAGAAACGAATTCCCAAGGGTAGAACTAATAATTAAATATTTTCATAAAAATATTCTTTTAAATAAAGAAATCCAGTTCATAAACGAAATGCTGAATTGTCTCTATTAATTAAAATTTTGACATTTCAACTGATTAAAAGTCTTCAAAAATGTAAAAAAAAAAAAATGTACAAGCCACGAAATATGTCTTTTTCTTTAAACATGAGGCAAAGCTATTTTGATTTTATAGATAAGTATGGATTCTATAGTTGAATAGGAATTTTATAGATAAACAGCTTCATAAAACTAAGGCTTTATCTTTTCTCAAAATAAATTTAAAACACTTTTTAATATCCCATAATTCTTTCCATTATAATCTGGTAGCATTTTATTTTTAAAAATATCTTCAATTAAAAGATTAAAACTTAAGAAACATGCATCCAATGTCTTGTTTAGTCGCTATGCACAATTTTGCGGAAGAAACAGGGAATGAATTGAATATCGTATAAAAATGTCTTTATCACATAATGTTTTTACAATCTTTTATCACATAATTTTTTACAAACTTTTATCACATAATAATTACAATGTTATCTTTATCACATAATATTTATAATTCTATTTTGTCCCTCCAAAAAATATCAAAATGTACAAGTTTATCATGCATGTAACATCTTATAAATTTTCCAAAAACTATAACTAATTTAACTTTGTACTTTTAATTAACATTTACAAAAAATATTTTGTATCATTTATAACAGGAAATAATACATTTCTTTAAAATGCTGATGTATTATGTCGTGAACCTGTTTATGTGTGTGTGTGTGATGCTGGGTTATTTATTATTACTTTTTTAATTACCGTAAAATCCGGCGTATAAGACTCACCTATACTTAAGAGCTGCAACTTTCGCCATACAACGCGCACCCTCTTTTTTGCGAAGAAACCTGAAATGAACGTACGCAAAACTCTTACGCTTTAAAGTAATTTATTCGAGGTATTATCCCAGGCTTTTGAAAAAAAAATATACTTCTAGAAATACAACTCTTCAAGTTCATAAGAAATGTCATTTCTTTTAAATAAACAGTATTTTTCGATATATTTAGAAGTGCAATTTTTATGCTCCCCATTTTTAAAGTTTCCTTTTATATCTTGCGTATAACGCGCACCCGTAAATTTCAATTTTATTTTTTTGTGTTCAAAGTGCATGTTATATGCCGGATTTTACGTAATAACTTTGTCTCTAACCCATAAAGGGAATTGGATTAATTACCATTCTTCGCACATGATTTAACACACAAAACAATCAGAATTTGTTGAAATTCCTTCAAATCATTAAAATTCATTTTGCAACAAATTAGTTAAGAACTCTGTTGATTATCTGAACCAAGTGAAGCGAGTTCTCACGCGCGTTTCCACTTTAAGTAACCTTCAGAGTTTTTTTTTATGAAGTTCGACTCGTGACTTATAGAACAGTGATACATGTATAAATATATATAAATCTGATGAAGAAGTGGGTTAATTAAATATACAAAGAAGTGCCAGTGGTAATTATCCAAACTGTAAGTTTTGAGGTTATTAGTAATCTCATGAAAAGTGGGACTTTCATCCCTCAGCAAACCTTACTAGACGACTGAAGATTCTCCAGGACAGTAATACATACATTTTTTATTTTGGGTTAAATAACTTTTATACTTCCGTTAGCTTTATATTGAGTAATTCGCCCCATCTGTATAATTATTTTTGATATTTTGAGTGATAAAAAAAAACTAATGTTTTTAATATAATTCTGTGATATATTTAGGATTTGTGATCTACCATAAAGATTTAATTTTATTCTTCTTCGCAACACAATCTTTAAAGGTACTTTTAAGCATAAAAGGTTCACGATGATTCAAAAATTTAAACTATTCAGGTATTTTGAATGTTAAATATATATTTATTAATTGCTTTTAGTTATTTATAAGGGGTTGTGAAATTTCCTTTTTTTTCTAACTCTTAATAAAGCACCATAAAATCCGGAGTACACTAACCGGTGTGTAACAACCTATACTTTCAAGCTCCTTTTTTTTAATATTTACGTATATTTGCCATATAACGCAAAAACCCTTTTTACATGGAAAACCTGAAATAAACGTGTACAATGCTCATTAATTCGAGATATTATTCCAGGCTTTTCAAAAAATTGTATATTTCTAGAAGTATAACCCTTTAAACACTTGAGGAATGTCATTTCCTTTAAATAAACAATACTTCAATATATGTAGAAGCCTCAATTTTTTTTTATGCTTATCACTTTTTAGTTTTTAAAACTATCATTTTTATAAATATAACACAATTTTGATCGAACCGAAAAAGAAGAATATATAACAAAGGTAATTTTTTATAAAAATTGTAAGCAATATAAAAAAGAACGTTCAGTTTTAACTAAGGATGGTTCAAGAATTTTTTTCAAATTTCAATAAATATGAATGGAAACAAACTATTAAGAGATAATTATAAAATTTAAAAAATATATATTGTTAAAAAATTATCGACTTTTTAAACTTATGTTTTTAACTTCAGAAGCTCAAATTACTTGTTAAAATAATTTGTTTCAAGAATCAATCAAAACTCAATTTAAGTATTTATACCTTTTCCAATATAATTATATTTAACGTAATATCCGAAGATAAATGAAAAGACAAATACGATTTATACAATTGAAAGAAAAAGGTATCTGTAATAGATTGTAATTTTTAAAATGTTATCAGTATAATGTGTAATGATTTCCCAAAGCCCGAACTTACAATAGAAGTAGTTACCATGAGACACTAAACATTAGAAAAAAATTTCAATCACAAATAATCAATTTAATAATTTGATTTAAAATAACTATCTCTGCTCTAGAGTTAAGAGGAAGATGAGCTAATGCTTAAATAAGTAAAAAAAAAAACCCCTTATCTGAAATTTTCATTGCTCCCACAAAATGACAGAGACTCCTGTAGATACAGAAGTTACTGCAGTTCTCTGGATCTGACATTCAATACCAAACCAATACTGGGAACTTTCCAAAATAAGATTGATTACCAAAGCCAATGAGTGCTAGAGTTTAGGTAACGAAGTACTAACTAGTTGACTAACTTTTCACAACTGAGTGACACCTATATACATATATATCTTTCTCTCTTTGAAATTCTCTCAGTTTCATACCTCAGAACTAATTGGCATAATCTTTTTTCACTGTAAGGAAATAGCAGTTAAGTTCTTAATTAGACTTTGAAGAATATTGACCATTCAAGATTCAGGAGGAAACTTTAAGATATAGCCCATTAAAATGCAGAAATTGTTAATTGTAATTGATATAGTAAAAGAGAAAATTACAGAACGTTGATCGATTTAAATTGTTAAAAATTGAGTCGAATAGGTATAATTTATGTAATTTTAACCTTTTACAGGATGGGTGGCTGGCTGAAATTTCAGTTGAAAGGAACAGTCCCTTAAAAGACGGACTTCATTCAATTTTTTTTTTAAGGAGTTTCCTCCCATCTTAATTTGCTTTTAATGTGATATATATAGTTTAGAAAATCCTATTAACGTCAATCACTTAAGCGAGCTCTTTTTCATTCAATTCCTACTATTAGCTCGCACTGTCTATATATTTATTTATTTATATATTTGTATATTTATTTATTTATCTTGTGGTGGAATTTTCAATCGTTAATAAAATACATTTTAAACCGCTGAATTAAGCTGAAATTTTATATAAGGATCGTTTTGGATGACAATACAATAATTTAATTATAATTAATAAAAATTAATTGATAAAAACTAATTATTTAAAGAATTACAAATACAGCCACGTTTGAGACTTAGCGACCATTTTGGCGACTTGTGTCAAAACTTGAAAAGGTTTTTTTCTCATGTGTTAAAGCATTCAGTTGGACTGAAATTAGAAGGACAATACGATACTTTAATAATAGTTAAAAAAATTAATTACCACTTAATGGTATGATTCTGTCACATGTATATACATATTTATATTAATTGTAACTATTAAATAAAAAGTAGCTAAAATGAAATGTTTCTTTGTTGATCTAAGTAGGAATTGATTAAATTTTTTTATATATATATTATTTATATAGAATTTAAACTGTATTTGCAGCTAATGATCCAAATGATTTACCGAGAAACAAAACATTGCATTAAATTTCCGTGAAAAATCCAGGAAAGTTGATTCGCTAACACAAGATTTTATTTTATATATATATTGGTTAATTATATAATTGTTACGTCAAGATTAAATGTAATTAAAACCATTATCGTTTGTCGAAGTAGCTCATGTACTACTCAGCAAGATTAAATGTAAAACCATAATCGTTTGGTGTAGTGCATGAACTACTCAACAAGATAAAATGTAAAATAGTGTTCTTAATTGCTGTTTTGTGAATAAATGTTTTGATTGGGGGGAATAAAATGACGGCTTAGTGTTTCTTGGTTCCGTGAATTAATTTAAAAGTAACCTTTAAATACGTAAAAATAATATTTGTGGAACATTCAGCTGCTTTTTAATCGAATTTTTAATTTAGTTTATTCATTCAATTTCCACTATTAGCTCACAATCTCTCTATATATTTATTTATTTATTTATCTTGGTGGAATTTTCAATCGTTAATAAAATACATTTTAAAGCGCTCAATTGAGCTGAAATTTTATATGCAGGGTTATTTTGGATGACAATGCAATAATATAATATTAATTAATAAAAATTAATAATTAATTAAAACTAATTATTTAAAGAATTACAAATACACACAACCACGTTGGCATCATTTTTGGCGACTTGTATCAAAACTTGAAAAGGTTTTTTACTCACGTTTCAAAGCATTCAGTTGAACTGAAATTTATATACATGATTGTTTTGGATGACAATACGATACTTTAATGATAATTAATAAAAATTAATTACCACTTAGAGTTATGATTCTGTCCTATGTATAAACATTTTTATATTAATTGTAACTATTTAATAAAAAGTAGCTAAAATAAAATTTTTCTTTGTTGATCTAAGTAGGAATTGTCTTAATTTTTTTTTATATATTACTTGTTAGACATGGAGGATTTATTTTATGTATTTCTCTCATACTCTCTCGCTTTGAAAAATCTCGATTGTGCAGGAAGTGAGCAGCATGTTAATTTGTTGCCATGGCTGAACAATAGATGCTGTTGCTGTTACTTAATACCACCCGATCGACAGGTTCAGATCAAGGCCCATGAAATTTATCGCGGCAAAAAAACTATATTAGTCTGTCATTTTGGACGCAGCTTTAAGCACCATGGAAGTGGTAGTATGTTTTGGCTCCATTCCACATAAATGTTAATGGAGAACACATTTGGGGATGGTCCGGAGAAATCTCCTTCTTCCCTACCATCAACCTCTCAAGAGGACTTTCCGCAAGATGGATATTAAGAATATTAAGTGTCCTAAGCCGCACAGGCATTATACATTTGTAAACACCCATCCCTTTTCCGGTATTCAAACTGGTACCTTTGATACAGCAATTAGAGTCACTAAACCCTATCGCATCTGGCCGAATCTGACGATATATGATTGTGTCAATTACTGACAAAAGAAAAAAAAAGCGTGTAGGTAGCATAGCTAAAGTTCACACGTACACAATCCTGAAGATAATTTCTTCTTAAAACGCATTTTCTTATTCTCAAACGCGTGTTTCAAAAGTTGATCACATAATATATGTGATCAACTCTTGAAACACGCGTATCTGAGTATTGAAGATGAATTGAGTTTTAGGATTGAAATGAGGTGAGAGGGGAAAATGGGTACAAATGAGATATAAGATGGTAGTCAAATGTATTTCGACACAAGTAAGATAGCTCGACAGACATCCAAGTAAAATTATTTGTGTCATAACTGTACATATGAAGGAAAGTTTGAGTCTGCGTGTGTCTGATATAAATGAAATCAAAGTTAAATGTTTATTGGATACCTTTAATGGAAGATGATTTTCACATTTTATGGTTGTTATATTAACAATTCAAATTTCACAATACAGTTTTCTTGAATTTTCATATTTGCATTTCATTAAATTAGTCAAATAATATAATCCTACATAAAAATAACACTAAATATTTTGTAAACTACAGTAATACACCGAAACACGATAGTCAGCTGAGATACACGTCATAACCAAGTAAGTCTGTATTCGTGTAAGTCGGGGTATAATATTTCGCATATAAATGCATACAACTTTTTTAATTGGATCTAATAGGATAATAATTTAGAAAAAATGCTGAACGAAATCTTAGATAACACAAATACAAAATCGCATACCTAAGTTTATTTTGATGTAGAGGGGGTCTCATAAAATTTAATAAAGTAGTTTGACAGGCTCAAGTATGTTTCTTTTGCCGGCAATATTTACTTGTAACATGCTAATAATTTTTTATTCCTTGGTTTATTGAAAAAAATACATTCTTCATTGGAGTCTATATTGTCTAAAAATTTTAAACCTTTTTCAATTAAAATGAGACTTTCTGTCAAATTCCTAACCATCATTTAATCTTCTAATTAAAAACTGCTTTTAAGGACTCAAGTTCTTCAATGCCTTTCTCTTGCTCAGGCATTTCTCCTGATGCTGGGAAACTAACAATTCTTGATTGTCTTATCACTATCTACTTCTAAATTTATTTGAATGGCAAGATCGACAACGTTTTTCTATCGCATCACCCATTTCACCAGGCTCTGCCCCTGCCGATCGAACGTGGCCGATATGCATCCATCCGAATCTATACATTAGCTGAGCGAGGGAGTGAGCAATCGAGTTGCGTAGCACGCAAATAAAAGACGAATTGACGAGATTTGAAAAACACGAAACTTCGGGCTCCCATAAGTCGGGGGAGCGTTAGTCGAGAAATTACTTAAAATAAATTGTTTCGTGTTTATTTTCTTTCATATTTCTAATACTTGAGCAGTTTATTCAATTGTTAGTGATATTTTTTTTTTTTTGTATTTATATTTAAAGAAATCTTTGAGACAAAAATAAGTTTATGCAATACAGATAATCCAATTCTTAAAAAATTAATAATCATGTAAAAAATAATATGAGAAAAAAATCAGTGTTTATAAACAAAATAGAAGCTTTTCTTTCTTTTCTTAGTTTCAAGGGTAACAACAATACCAAATTTGTTTATACATTTTTGTTCCTACTTAGTGCTCTTTCTCTTTCAGAAGTCTTAAATTGTTGATTCAATATTTCTTCTGCACGTCATTTTTATTTGCGAAATTTACCTTAAGGCATCAAATCAAATGTTTGCAGAATATTAGTCATGTTTGACTTTCAAGTTTCCTTTCTTCTCCCGAAATTAGTTTTTTCATCGTTATTATTATCTTTGATGAGAAAACAAGCATATTTTGAGAATCGGGGGAAATTACTTTGAGGCTATTTACTTCCGATGAAAGCAGTGTAAAACTCATTACATAATGCATTTAATGCTTGTGAAAGAAAATATCCCGTCTGCCTTAAAATATATTTCTTTTTATCATGATGCCAGTTTAAGTATTAAAAAGAAGAATTGAAAACTAAACATTTTAGAGCATCTTTTTTTCTCATTTTGAATATATTGGAATAAAATGTCCACCTTTAATGCAACAATATTTTACGAAAAGGAATATTTCTTTTTAACAAAAGTAACTGTCCTTGACATTCTTGGATACAACTCAGAAATAGGAAAATCGGGCTCTTTCTCTCTCTCTGTCTATGTATATAACTTCAAATTTCTCCAATTTTAAAGAGTATTTTTTTTACTTATTTTTGTCTTTTGAAAGAAACGATTTATTCTTTTGTTGTATATTTAAATTTAGTATTAGTGCTATAATTTTAAAATGAACATGTTATTACTGGGAACTCAAAGTTTACTATTAATAATCACAATATGATTTCTATTTCTTATTTATTTCCTGTATTATTTTTAAACTCACAAGTGATATCAAAGTGCTACTTTCGTTGTAGTGTTACTTGCATGTCATTGTTTGTACATTTATTATTATTATTATTATAATTAATTTATATTACAGAGAGAGAAATGTTATTCATTAACTGGATATCAATGACATTTTTAATAGTTTCAGTAATGTTCAGTTACTAAAAGCGCAGTTATATGAATTAAATGTTTATTTCCTTTAAATGAGAACAAAATATCACTGTTTAATTTGAAATGTTCACTCAAGAAAACAATTATGTAAATAAATTAATGATAAAATGAATCCATTGTTAAGTGTTGAATATTTCTTCATAAGAATAGTTTGCATAAAAACAAGTAACATAAAAAAAAAATTAAGCCAATTTTTATATAGGTCAACAAGGAAAAACTTTATTTTAGCTACCTTTGATTAAAATCACAATTAATATAAATATGCATGTACGTATGACATAATCATAACATTAAATGACAAAACAGAAAGCGATTGTCCTTGTCATTTTCCATTTTCTTTTCTATATATGGTGTAGGACTATTTCTTTGTTTGTTTGTTATTACTTATTCATTAATTAAGTTCAATTATTCTAATAAAATTGTATTATAAAAAAGAAAAATCCCATTCTCTGAAATTGGGCCATCTTAGGTGGGATTCAAATCGATGACCTATGAATTAGGTCCAACGAGCTACCAATTGCGCTACAGGACACAACGAATGGTTTGCCTTTTTGCATATGCTTTTGCTTGAGTGAGTGAGTGACTATTAACGTCGCACTGTTCAGCTACACGAGGGCTTTTGGCGACGGACCTCGTAATTTTGAATCATGGTCAAATGACATGGACGACACCTGAGCTGGAACCCTTTCTTCTAACTACCACATCACACCATTGGGAGGACGTTTGATCTCTCGACAGATTTAACGTGCATCGTTCCCCTGCACGGCGGGTCTTTAGTGGTACTGGGCTCGAACTCGTGACAAGGCCAGCCACGATCCGATACCTAGACCACTCGGCTACCGAGGTCAATGCATATGCTGTTGCATTATTATTTTTGTTTGTTACTATTTATTCTTTAATTTAATTAGAGTTAATATTTGAAAAAACTGTAATAATATAAAATGTATTTCATTACAAGTTTTAAATATTGCATTTGAACTTGTGAATGGATGAAAAAAAAATTATTTTAATAATGACTGAAATTTGGAACAAGATATATACAAATGTGCATATATACATATATATAATGTTAGAGACCAACTATAGAGGGCGCTGTGAAAGCACGGATATATAAAGAGGTAGAGGTGTTTGGGCACACACACTCGAGAGTGAGAAGGTATGCGGCCTGTGTTTAATAAAGTCTTGTGGTATTTGTAAGGAAGTGCAGAAGTCGAATATTTGAGTAGTGAGTTATTCCATCCTGACCAAAACGTGAAATCACTATACACGAGTGCGGGATTCAAGTGAGTCCATAACAACATATATATATATATAATTAAAAATCCCGTGCCACAGTGTTTCTCCACGATGGACTCCGAAGCTACTCTACCAATCCTAACATAATTTTGCATAATGTGTGCCATTTCGTTCAACTTAAATAGTTTCTATTTCAGTTTGTAACGTCCTTTTTTATTGAGGAAATGCATAGAATCCGAGAAATGGAAAATTCGCCAAACGACGGAATGCGTGTGTGGCCTGTAGAAGCGAATTTTGTTGATCAAAGTGCATGGAAAGTTAATTTCTAGTGTATTTCGATTCGTGGAGTCCTAATTTCCAGTTAAATCCCCAAAATACCCGTAGCTATGCCGGACGATCATATTTTAGACACACCCTAGCATGGTTTTACCTTGAAAGCCTTGGAACGAGAAAACTTTGGTTCCTAGTGTATTTTGAAAGGGACAATCTGAATCTGATATCCAATAGGGAAATTGTTGCAACTTTGCCGGATAATTCGGGATGACTAAATATAACGCAGCCGAGACAGGAGCTTTCCCCAAAAGTCTTCGTGTGGAAGAAGTACTTTTTTGTTGTCATTTTCGGGATCGTAAACGAGAATCCGAAATCAGATATTAGAAATTTCTAGAACGTTACCGGATAATGCCGGACGACCGTAATGCTACTTTCCAGCGACTAAACTCGTAGAATCTGGGAAGCCGAATTTAGTCATCCGTTGCGTCTATGGATTGGAACAAGAATCTGAAGTCAGATTTCAGAAACTCCTACAACTTTGAAGGATATTGCCGGAAATTAGGTGGAATGGTTTCAAGTTCGAGTCCCGGTTACGAATTTTCATTCCTCTAGTGGCTGAATTTGCACACGCTGGAGCATCGAAAAGCAGTTCTGTGTGCGTTTCGGAGTGGGGAATGAAAATCTGATGGTTTTTAGGAGTTCCAGTAACTTTTTACTGAATAATGCCGGACGACCGTAATAAGCGCAGATAGTGGTGTCGGTCTAACTTGCAAACGCAGGGATATAAGAATTGGGTCTCTGACGTATTTTAGACGGCTGATCCGAATATTCAATCCAATTTGAGAAATTGTCGTTACTGTTACAAATGCCAGACGATCGTATTTTAAGCGAACCATGGCAGGGTCTTACCTTAAAATTTTTTAAGTGTGCAAAGTGCGCTCCTGGTTTTTTTCTGGGTGGGGAACAAAAATTTGAAATCAGACTTTAGAAACTCCAGTAACTTTTCCGAATAATGCCGGATGATAGTATGACCCCCTTTTGGGGGCGGAATTAGCAGAGGCAGGGTGCTAAAAGTGGGCACCAAGGGTGCTTTTCGTAATGAATAATGAGAACATGGATTCGGATACAGAAACTCTTATAACTTTGTTGGATATTGCCGGAATGAGGTCGAAACCTTTACGTTCGATTTCCACGTCCCGTTTTTTATTTCCAATAGCAGCTGAACTTGCAGGAGTAGCCTTGCGAAAATACAATCGCATCAGAAAATTGCTATGGCAATTGCATATTCTGTCATTGCTGTCATTTTGTAGGAGGGTGCACAAACTACTCATTCAGTATTCCGGCTGCCATTACACACTCACAAGAAACTAAGCACAATGTGTAACATTAAAAACGTAAGCGGAATGGCTACAGTATTGCAAATCAGTTCAATCGTAATCACAAGAATGAGTGTACCATAACCCATAAACATTTATCCGAAGCATTACAAAGAACTTTGCAAAACTTAAATGGCAGCGAAGAAATATTCTGGGTGCTACCCTACTACTATCTGGCAATTTCCGACGGACATTGTCAAAAACATTCCTCTTGCTCTACTTTTTCTCACGAGATTAACGCATGTTTAAAACAATCGTTTTCATGACGTTGAAACGTTTCGATTGACCATACACATGTCAGTACAATAGCTAAAGATGATGCATCGGAGCAAATATTTTTGCAACCAACTGCTGGATATTGGAAATGGTGAAGTAGAACTGCGTCCCAATATCCAATGCATAAAATTGCCAAACAATTTTTGTAGTGTTGTTCAGACAAAAAAATGAACTGATTGATAGTGTCTTCCCAGATATACTGAATAATTAACAAGGTAATGATTGGTTTTGTATTCGTGTTATTTTAGCAGCAAAAGATGTTTATATATTGAGGGAAAAAATTTCTAGATACAGCATTTTTTGCCAGGTGATCTAATGATAAAATTGTTGTGGATGAAAATCCAAACAGTACATTTTTCAAATGAATTCTTTAATTCTCTGGATATACCAGGAATGCCATGACTCAATCTTCGGTTAAAGATTGGTATACACCAGTTATTCTGATGCGTAACTGAAATTCACCTAGATTATGCAACGGTACATCTTTGGTCATTAAAGGAAGTACCAGTAATATTCTTGAAGCAACTCTTTTATTCGGAAAGTTTAAAGGTAAAATTGTCCTGTTGCCACGTATTCCATTGACACCGCCAGAGTCTCCAGTGCCCTTCAAGAGACTTCAATTCTCCATTCGTTTGATTTTCGCGATGACCATAAACAAACCTCTAAGCCAAACAATGTCCATCTGGTGCTTGAACTTACAAAATCCATGTTTTCGCATGGGCACATATACGTTGCATGCTTACGTGTGAGGACACCACGAAATCTATTTGCGTAAGTAAAATAGAAGTTACGAAAAAAGTATTTTGCACCGATTAGCAATTAATTGTATAAAAGTTATTTATTGTTATAATTTAATATGATTAAATTATTAAAAATTGCTAAAAATCAACGTTATTCATCTCATTTATAAAATTAAACCTTCATACATTGTTTCCTAACAACTTCGTAAGTAATTCATAAATTATACTATATTTAAATAGGAGATGAATGAAATGTAAAATTAAAATCATAATATTGTTTTATACTTAATTTGAACTCTCCGAAATTGTAAGCGAAGATAAATTTGACAGTATTGAATAGCTTAGAATAATATTAAATCAACGTATTAAAACTAAGCCACAACAACTTGTGGCTGGGTCAGCTAATACATATACAAAAATAATTTATTTTTTATACTTTTTCTGTAATTTTATATTATGCAACCGAACAATTCATCAAGAAAACACTGACTATTGCCGCGATATGCAGCCAATAGTTTTAAAAACTGTTCTAGCCATCCTTTGGCAACTTTTTATTTCCGTTTTATTGAACTGGTGGATGGTAAAATATGTAGGTACCCTATTTTGCATATATATATATATATATATATGACTTTTTAAATTTCCAGGTACCCTATTTTGCATATATACATGACTTTTTAAATTTCCATCTATTTTCCTTTCTATGCGTGCACTTATAAAGGTGTAGTTATAGACTAAACGGAGATTTCAAGAACTAATTGTACCAGAATAAAGACAAAGAAAATGTTAGGTTTTTTAAATGAGTTTCATCACAATCTATGCCAACAAGAAAAAATTGAGGTGTAAGCAATCCGTAGGTATAAACCAACATTGCTTATTTGTATAGTGGGTTAGTTAGGTAAGAGTATTCAAAAAATAACTCATGATTGGATTCTACCACTAGATATGGAATCTCTGTACTCTGAATGGCAGTACTGACTCCTTGTACTGACTGGAATGAATTATCATCAATAACTGGGCGGTTTTTTAAATGGAATATTAATCCCAGCATTTCAAGAAAATTGGTTCCAAGATGAGGTCACTTAGCATTTGCAATAATAAAAGACCATCAGAAAGCCCACTTAAAAAAAATCTTAGGGTAATATCGTACTTAACTTATCATGAATTCTTGATAGAAAACAAAGGAAACTCCTTATACGATAAAAAATACGATCATTCTGTATGAAAAAGCGATTATATCTAAAACTCGCACTTGCCATTTTTAAAAAACGCGAGGGAATAAGTTTTCCTGGAAAACACAGACATGTATAATTCTGAGTATTATCTCCAAATTTTAAGTCATACCAATATTTCCTTTCTTTATTACAAAGGAATTACTCCTTAGAAATTGGATCACGTATACGGAGATTCTGATTAATTTTTATGTGGCAACTTTCGCCCAATTCGTGTTAATTCCTCTACACGACATTCAAATTTATATAATTTGTTCTCTATACTCATTAGTGAGAACATATACTGTCGGTTTAAACTAAGTACAACTGCTATTTTAACGGATCTCAAAGCATTGTGATACCTTTCGGTATTAGCTGTGAACCAGCCAACAAAATTCTTTGACTATCAACAAGTATGAATTGTTACATATTGTATTACGATAAAATACGTTAAAATGCCATCGGAAATTTTCCAAGAAGAAGTTAAGAAATTTAAAATCTAATTGTGCAGATCTTAAGTCTTTTGAAGTCATATCGGGTAAAAAGGTTCCGTAACGCACATATTGCGAATCAATCTTCTTTCGAATATGATTCTTCTTCAGGAGGGCTTTTCATTAAATCTAACACATAAATTGAAATTCCACTATACAAACTTGCAACAAGATAAAATTTAGTTCTTTACTGAAATACATCCAATTACGAATTGGGTGCCCTTCAAAAAGTGTTTTTACGCTTGGTTTAGTAATTTCCTAATCTTCCGTCATTTTACATGGGGAAAGGTTAAGGATATCCGACTGCGTTCGAAAACGTGATTTTTCAAAAGCTTACAAACGAATATTTTTTTAATATTTAGTGTCACTTAAATAAGGATACACGTACAAAATGGATTTAAGAATATAATATATAAAAAGTTATTTAAATGCGATATTTTGGCAAAAAATATAAACATAGAATTATTTCTTTTCAAAACATTCTCCTCTTATGAAAAATGCTTATATAATAATAATATTTTGCCTTTTAATTGCTAAGACTTCTCCAGAGAGCCTGAACTAGGATTATTGAAAAATTCACATTTTTTTCAGATCATTTCACGAAGCATTTCCTCAAATGTTTTCATCTTGATGTATTAAAATTTGGATGAATCCGCTTCTACGATACATATTTAAAATATGCCAATTTAAGCTCTGTACAGATGTCTGAGCTACATATATATGGGCAAAATATTATTATCATAGAAGCATTTTTTCGTAAAAAAAAGAGAATGTTTTGAAAATAAATGTTTGTTTTTTTGATAAAAATCGCATTTAAATAATTTTTTATGAATATTCTTAAAATAATTTTATACGTGTATTCTAATGTAAGTCACTGCTTTAAACATTTCAAAATAGAGTATATTTGGTCCTAACAGTAAGTAAGCCCTAAAACGTTAAAGAAACGAGTTTAAAAATTACATTCTTCTCTCTCACAAGTGGCGAGAGCAGAATTATTAAATGTAGTAATCTATCAAATGAAGGTACGCATTGCACAGCAAATATGTTAAGACATTACTCAAGTTTTTTTAATGACACCAGAATAAGGAAATGGAATAAGTTTTTGAAACAAGTTTCTTCAAGATCTACGTGAGCGAACGAAAGTTGAATGGTGTACGCAATCAATATACATAAGCGGTTACTATAAATTTGAATATCAGCACACATGTTCAAGAATATTTAAATTAAATTTGATGACAGTTATGCCAAATGTGTATTATTTTAGCTGAAGTTTTGGGATTGCACAGTACATATCATCATGAGCCCAAGTTGAAAACACATCTACTTAATACAATCCGAATTATTAGGTAATTTTACACTAACACGCGATTGAAAATCTTACTGGAATTCATAAATTTATATTTTGTATAATGTCAAGAAGATATATATATATTAGGTTTATATTTTTACATTTTACTTTAAAAGCCATTGCCAATATTATTTCACTGAACAATCTAATGAAGTTTATTTTTATTTTCAAATAATGTGCTCGTGTAACACGGGATCAAAAATTAATTTTAAGTACGAAATTACTTTTTGTACGAAAGATAAAATTAAATTAACTGCGAAGCACCTTAGAAACTTTCCAAACAAAACATTTGAGGTAAAAGACATAAAACTCTCTATCGAAAATATTCAAAGTTTCCTTAAAAATAATTGTAATGGTGTAAATCGACATCTTATTATAATAAGTATAATACTTCCCTTTTTTTAATTTTTAAAGAATTTTCAACAATGATATGGAAAATTTTTTGGCTGTCTGAATGAGTAAATGAAAATTAACGTTTCACTGTTCAGCTCCACGAAAGTTTTTGACGACACACCTCGTCATTTTGAACCATGATAAAGTGACGAGCGCGACACTTTAGCTGGCACCCCCCTCTCCTAACTACTACACCACATCAACGGGAGGACGTTTAAGCTCTCGACAAATTTAACGTGCATCTCATCCCTACACGACGGGTCTTTAGTGGTTCTGGGCTCGAACTCGTGACATACCAACCACGATCCGATACCTTAACCCAGTGCTTCTCAAACTTTCAATATTTGCGACCCAATATTCAATCATAATTATTATCGCCCCTCCCATACAATAACAACGTATTAATTTCAATAATACTATCTTTAGACGCTAAATCTACAATTCGACTTTAACCCCTTAAAGGCTGCCGGCGTTTATAAATGTCTCACTCAGCCAGGGCATTAATTGCCCCGGACGTATATGTACCTCTTTCCGAAGTTTGATCATTTCTGTGAACTGCTATCCATAAAATTATTCCGAAGGCTTTGGAATGCAACAAAATTACCTTGACAGTATTTGCGAAGGATTTATTTGTTTTAGAGGATTTTTTTGCTTATACTACCCACATCCCCAAAACACCACAAATTCTCGCCTACGTGTTAAACGGTGTATTGGGGAGCGAATAGAGTAATTTTTAATCGGCATTGAAATAATTCATTGTAAACCGGACAAATCACCAAGATAAGTGTTAATTTTGGCATATAATTTTACATATGAAGAGCCCATGGGTTACTGGTAATTATTAAACGTTAACATAGTATTGTTAAGTTAATTATAAAATGCATTGAGTAATATTGATGCATGTATAAATATGTTATATCAGTGTAAATGCGTATTTTTTTTATTGTCAGAATGTATTTTGTTTGTTTACTTTCAGAAAATTAATAATTTTTTAAATAATCTTTTATTTTTGATTTTTCAATATCCTCGGACCCCCTTGTAGGGTTATGACGCCCCTCAAGGGGGGCGCGCTCTACAGATCGAGAAACACTGCCTTAACCACTAGGCTACTCATGCCACAGGCTAAGTCTGAAATCAAGCGTGATATTAATTTCTCAAGAAATACTTTTGATTCTTGTATAAAGAATTAACTAAACTTTTACATTTATCTGAAACAATTTTCTAACTCAATCAACATTTTCTCTCTTTATGGGTATTTTTTGCCTCTACTGTTCCACAAAAGACTTGCCGTGCTACCATTTTCCAACATATTTTAAAATCGCTCGTTTCACCTTTGTAGTTTTATTGTGCACTTCACCCAATTGAAACTGTGCCAATATAACTTTGTGACTGTAATTCTGACTTTGATCAAAGAGCTGAATATCTTATCTTCTTTGTTAAAGTAAATGTCTTAAATTAAAATTGCTTAACGAGCATCCAATTTTTTTCCAGTTTATTTCCCGTAAGAAACCTGCCTTCACATAACTTTCACATTTTTTTTTTTTTAGTTTTATTTTTTTAACTTCATTGACTCTTATATTTCAGGTTTTACATTGTAATATGACTTTTTGTCCATATGAATATCCAGGTGGGAAAACCTAATTTTTACGTATGAACTCTGGGAAGTGAGCGAGTGTATACTAACATCACGCCGGCTGAGTGGAGCAGTTGCACACCTAAAGTAACGGTTTTTTCCTGGTCCAAATTTGAGGATTTACATGATCCAGAAAATCGATAGCGTCCATGTCGCATGATTATGCGACATGTGAAAGATCCCTGATTACCTGTTTGGTTTGAGTGCTCTCGAAAAAACAAAATTCCTATATGGTTTGCGCCATTATAGCTCAAGGGCCTCCTTCTAGAGAAGAAAATGAATGTCAAAACTGTTTGCAACAGCTGGTATACCACCTATATGGTTGCCCTCTTTAAAGTGGTGCCAGCTCCCGGGTAATGTACCAGTTCCAAATCCCAATCCGCAGCCCCATTTGAAAAAAAAATATTAACATCACATTCTAAAACAACGTGAGGTTTATTCGTGATGAACTTCGTACTATTGGGCTAAGTTTAAGTGACGAGTACGGTATCTGAGCTGGTACAACACTTAATAAATTTCCACACCATAACACCAAAGACGTTTAGGAGAAATGATAAATATAATTTCATAGCTCAAGCTTCAGACATCTATTCTAGTATAAATGCGAATAAGGATTAGAACCAAATACCTCAAAGCTAATTCTCCATGAATTAGATTGAATTGTCGACCACAAAAAACTAGGACAATATACGCTAAATTGGGGTGATAAGAAATTTGACCTGTTTAAATTCTTTAAAAAGCAATTAAATCTTTAAAAATGCATTGAAATGAACTTTAAAAAAAAAGTAACAGCCCTTCAAAATCTGTACTTATCACGCTTGTGACGTCAGTCAAACGATCATTTGTTTTAATACGAGGTAAAGAATATAATAAACTATATTTTACTAGATAGCATTTTAAAATTATTTGCTTAAAAATTATGCTTTAACATTTTTTACTCCACATCAAAATGACAATAAATAAATAAATAAAAGATCTCTCAACATATCGGAAAATTTTTTTTCGAGGCAATGAAAAAATGTCAGAAATTGCCGAGGTAATGTAAACAAAAAAAATCAAATTTTTAAATTTTAATCAAAGGCTAAAATGCAGTTAATTAAAAAGTTTTCATAAAAAAAAACATTTTGAATCCTACATTTAATAATTTCTTACCCTGTTTAAACTCGAGTAGTTTTTTTCAAAACTCATACTGTTCATTTTGATGAGATATTAAAAAGAAGTTCATGGAAACACTTCTATGAAAACGGAAACTACATTTTCTTATAATTTGCTTAAAATATTTATTAACTTTTTGAAAAATATTTTTAATGATTATGCTTGATACCAAATTTATTAAAACGTTTTATTTTAAAAATTAAAATCAATTAAAGTTTTTATTAATTACATAAACATTTTTTTTAAACTATTTCCTGTGTGTAAATAATGTATTCATTCACATTTTTTGTATATACAATTTAAATTACAAACCTACTTTAACGTATATCTAATTACACTAGAATCATAATAAATGAGGAGTTTTTATTAGTAGCAAAATATGAGCCATTCAGGAAATTAAATATGTTCTATAAATAGGCTCTTATAGTGGAAATAAGAGATTTCAATTTAGACTTGAAACTGAAAGAGTAGTTAAATATTTCCTTTTACACATTTGTTAGAATTCAATAAAAATTTCCATCTACTTTGGATACAAAGCAACCAATTGGATAACATTACAATGGAATAAATATCCTAGCTCACGAATCAAAATGATATTCAGAGAAATTCTAGCCAAGTTTCTATAACTTCAGCAAGCAACCATTGCTGCTGTAAAATGTTAATATGTAACATGCTGTAGTTAAAGTGAGATCCGCTTGAAATTTGGACTTCTGACCATTCATTTCACCTGAATGTACTTTAATCTGTGATGCCGAGGAAATTCACTCACACACAAGCATTCATTAAGCTAACTTTTGATATGGTAAGAAGATGGTTGTGCGGGTGATTGAATATTTTAGCTTTTCCGAAACCCACTTTCACACTCTTTGTAATTCAAGAAGTGAGGTAATGATCTGCCTACATTCTGTTACTAAATAGTTTTGGCTTAGGAATAATACTTGAATTTAAACTTTGAGTTTTTCATAAGCAAATTTTTTTAAAAAAATATGCTTATTAACTAAGTAAGCTAGTTGTAATTGCATTACACAAAAATTAAATTTAGAATCTTGAAATTTAGACTCATAGCCTTTTATGAAAAATAATATACATGAAATATAATTTTAATTAATAAACTTCTCTCGCTTATTTTATACTATACTTTCAAAAATTTCTTTTCTTTTTGTTTTCAATACTATTTTATTCAAGTGCATTTATTCTGAAAAAAATACAGTCATAGACAGATTTTATACCAAGCATCATTGAAGAGAACAGTTAAAATTCATAGTTAGAAAGGAAATTTAAGTAATTTATATACCCAGTCGCACCAAAGATTTTGATGCAAAAATTTGAGGAAATATGTGACTCAAATGCAGTAGCTGGTTTTAAATTTCGTCATTGGAAACTATCTGTAATATTTTTTAAATAACTGTTGTTATTCACACATGTTCCTTTAAATCTCAGTCCGTTTTAACACTCTGAACACAGAAGTGTGCATAAGATATATCTATGCATCAAAATAGACGAGCCCATCGCGTATTTTTAAGTTTTTTAAATTTAGACACGAAAAAGTTATTTATTTATCGCATGATTGAGAGATTTTCTGAGACCAACAGCATTGCAGACAGTAGTAGATTCAGTAGTCTACGCTGGGTGAGGACACCAGTTATTGTTAAAGCAGTCAGGTTGAGAAGTCGTCAAAACCCTCGTCGAAAGAACAGATGAATGTCAAAAAGAACCATTTTTCGTATAGAAGATGAAGACTATTTCCTTACAATGGTATTAAAACACCAGACATACTTTAATGTAAAAGCAATGTTGAGGCAGCACGCTCATAACGGCCACAGACGAATTCTGTTTGCCTACAAGAAAATTTTTGACATTGAATAATCTTTCAACCCAAGAATCTAAGGTAAAAGAATAGAAGAGAATCTGAAGTATAAATGAAGAAAAGAGAATCTGAAGTATAAATGAAGAGAAGAGAATTTTAATTATAAATGAAGAGAGGAGAATCTAAAATGTAAAAGAAGAATGCAGAGAATGAGCATTCGTAATGGTATGGTGGGGTCTCGGAGATTCCTTTTTGCCAGAAAAGAATGAAAACCACGGTTAAAGTTTCTCAAAACACTGCCATAGAACACATAATAAAGCCCCTAAACATCGACCCGATCAAAGGTAACAATTGAAACTTTCCACAGAACTCTCAGCTCCTGCTACTAAAGCTAAGATGACCCAATATTAATTGAAAAAGAATGTACCGAATTTAAAAGGGCACGAAGTTTGGTGTTCTAGCCAAATAGATTTAAATCCATTTGACTGTACAGGGTGGTCTCGAATTCATGGTACAAACTTTAAGGGTAGGTACAGGACATTGTGTAACAATCATTTTTTCTATAGGAATGATATAGGCGCAAGTGACGCGATAAGGCGAAAACTCAAAAATAAGAGACGAAACGAAGGAAATTGTTTATTGAAGTGACGGTGATATAACTGTTCAAAATTGCGTCCACCAGAGTGATACATGCTTGACAGCATCAATGGAGTGATTGGCGTACACGTTCAAAGATTTAAAGTATTTCACGCACACGTGCAGCAGCTCCAGATATTCGAGCAACAAGATACTCATCTGAATCAAGTGGAGTCACAAAAACATATTTCTTCAGACGTCTCCATAAAAATCGGGAGATGGAGTGGCCAAAGGACTGGTCCACCACGCCTGTTTCATGAAGTTGACGATGTAACAGCAGAACAAAATTTTGTGATCCGGCAGTCGTCGATCAGGAATCCGTGCGTGATACATCTCTGCCGTTACCATTTGCGAGGACGTACATGTAATGCATGCCCGCTTACATAAGGCCTCCTATGGTGGCTCAGCACCATTGCTGGACATCTATTGCCCCCTACCGGAAACACAAACAACCGAAAACTCTTTTATTTCTCCTGCTTGCGCCTCATCACGTCCCTTGCGTCCATACATCCCTATACAAAAATTGATTGTCAAACACACAATGTCATGTATTTACCCTTAAAATTTGTACCATGAATTCGGGACCACCCAGTATATTGTGGTCAGTATTGAAGGCTAAGTTGTGCCAAAAACATCATTCGAATGTGAGATGCTTTAAACGTTATTTAAGGAAAAAATGATTGAAATTCCGATGAAGGATGTGTCTCGACAGATGATTGTCCCAAAAGTTCGTAATATGTCTACAGGCGATTATTTTGAATAAAAGGTACAATATCATAAATTTAAAGGTGGAATAAATTGTTAAGATTTAGTTTTAAATATGATTCTATAAAGTTCGTAATTTTAACTCATTTATAATTATATCAGAACTTATGGCCTGATTTGGCATTTTAATTTGTAAGAATAAATTATTGCCTTGATGATTGTTAACCCAGAAGGAGTTCCTCTATAATTAGGTGTGTGTCATTAATTAAAAGTTAAGTAGTTCATTGAAATCAAAATATTGCAAACACAATAGCGCATATCAAATTAAGACCTCAAATGTTGCAATTGTAACATTTTACATAAGAGCACTTACAAAGACCACGTATTATAATAGTTTTATTTTGTATCCTTTCGTCTTATGTTAAAATGTAAGAGTTCAAAATCAGTTCTCAAGCATGAAATCAAGTTGAATAACATTTGAATTATTTCATGCTTCGCTCCCCATTTCCGTCATTCATCTGATTAGAACTTTTCAACTAATGCTGACAACAGAAAAGTCTTATATACTCCAGTCTTTTATTATTTCTAAGTATTTTCTATGAATGATGATAAATGAAATTTATCATTAACGAAAATATTTATTACATTTTTCATCATTAGTTCTATTAAACTAAGTAATAGAACAAATGCTGTTTTCTCAGATTTTCACTAGCCAAATTTTCATTAGCATATATTTTATGATTTTAAGCTATGAAATGGAAATGTGAAGACTTTTGTTTAATGAATTTCTCTGACATGTCATTAAAATCATAACAAAATATTAGTGCTTCCCTTTCCGCCTTTAACTGAAAACTGAATATCCTCACAAGCAAACAATTTCAGATATCATCACTTTCTGTTATTGTTTTGAAGTGATGCTTGTTGAGACAGCTCTTTAAAATTCTCTTTTAATGGTTTCTTGATGAAGAGATGCGTGTTACTATTTTGACAGATTTGGATTTCCTTTTAATTACGAACTTTAGAATATTTACAGTTTTCTTCTTTAAAAGTTCCCTTTGACTCTTTTATGGATAATAGGGGAACCATAATTTCTGTCTGCTGTTCATCAGATCTAGAAAACTTCAAATAATGTGAAAACAAATAAATATTCAAGATTTTTGCCTATCTTTTACTTGACATTAAAAGATGCAACTTTTGCTCCGGCAAAACGTTTGCTTAAATTTCCAATGTCTTAAATCATTTAACGTATTCAGTTACAGATAAAATTATTGGCATTATTGGTAAATCATATATTTTTGTTCGTTTGTTTAAAATATTATCAACAATGTTTAAATTCAGATCATTATGTAAGTGTGTATGTTACGTTTTTGTGTGGGGTATAGGTCTTAATATCCTTTGTAATATAAAAATTATTTTTTTAGATTAAGATGATCAGGTTTGAGCGAAAATAACTTTGAGAGAATTTTTTTGCAAGAATTAAATAAACGTAATAGTTTGAAATAGAAAGCTGTAATTAAAAATAACTATAATTCTTATTATTCCTAAAAGATCAAATTCCTATAGAAGAAACATTTATTAAATATGACAGATTAACATCTTTCTTTTTCTTTTTTTTTGTTCCCCAAAAATCTATAAGTAATAAAATTTGTACTGTTTAAAGCGTATATAATGCTAGAAATGCACAAGTATCATTAAACATATTAAATGAAATTGGCGTACATAAAATTTAAACGTCTCACAAATTTTGGCAAGTACAATATTGCGATTAGGGCTTTCAAAATATTTTGTGATCTGGTGATTTGATCCCCTCCAATTTTTTTCACAAATAGGATATATTTATGAACTTGAGGTGTATTTTGCTTTTTACAACATATTTCTGGAATATATCTTAAGTGTTTCCGTATAGTTCTTGAGAACGATTTTAACAATTGAAAACTATTATCAACATAAAGGTAAAACTCATTGAATTGTCTTTTGCATTGGAAACATGAACGGCTGTTTGTCGTATCTCAAAATATAAATCTCGTTGACAACTAGATGGTAATAAGATTAATCTTTCATATGATTCCTTCTACGCATACTTTTCCTTAATACTATATAATAGTCAGAAGCGCAAATTTGTAAAATTCACAGCTCTTGGCAAACATGTATAAAAAAATAACACATATATACATTCTTAAGCAAATCATTTATCAGCATCTTTATCCATGTTAATTGGTTAAACTTTCTTATTTAGCTCATGTTATATAAAAATATTGGATACAAAATTATCTATGAGAGCAATATAAAGCAAATGAAAGTAAATTTTACATAAAAATTAAGTCTAAAAAAATTGATTATTTTAAAATTTACTATTATTACTTTGTGCAGAATTCAAACAATCTATTTGAAAATAATCTATTTCTATATTCTATAATCTATTGTATTCTAATATATATTCTATAATCTATTGGTAAAAGAGAATAACTGAATAAATAAAAATAATAAAATAGGATAAATTTTTATAAAAAAATACATAAAAGATTTTTTTATTGTTTTAATGTTTGGTTACTCTGCAATTTAGTAACCTTTCTATTTCATATTTAAAAAATTACTTCACTACTCATCAATCCTCTATACTTTATATTAAGTATTATATTGGACACTGTATTCCTCTTTTTCTCTAATGGAGACGTCCTGGATATAATTTTACCAAGAATTAATGATTTCTTATAAACATATGTGCATGTAAATTCAGCCTCAGATATGGAACATATTTCATTTTGATACAATGGTGATTCAATCGTTTCGAGACTGTAGAAAACGTTGTATATGAGATAGTTCTTCCTTGTGGCTCTAGAAATTAATGTTGACTGTCAATTTCCTTAACATTGTCGGAGAAACTCCATTACTGGAGACAAATAGAGTTGAAGTAGTGAGAGATGGGGAATATATTACGCCTTCTTGAGGGAAACACTTAATCAAGAGCATCTCATTCTCATTCTTAAATGTTTAAGTTCTTCTAAAGGGAATCTGTCTTACAATGAATTGGCTTTGATAAATGTGCATTTGAGATTCGTTTTGACTGTCACAGTTTTGGATATCCTTTCATTCCTTCTTTTCAGCATTGTAGTAGAAATTATATTCTATTATCGACATGTTTCTACTTTTATGCATAATAATGAATACAATAGATTTAAAAAACATTTTTTTTCATTCGGAAATGACATTTAAATCGTTTTGTGAATGAACTCAAAATCAGGTTCAATGCACGTAACTTTATATTTAAAACCATTGAATGGATTAAAATGCTTCTAAACATTTCTGTACGCTTAAGTGTTTCTCCGTTTTCTTATGTTACGAGTATGTCTCTTTTATGTTTTCTTCTGTCTTTATTATACTCGGAGTCATAATGGTTTCAACAATAGGGAGTATAATTATTTTCAACCACGTCCAAGTCATACGGATACATTTTAGTACGATACTTCACTTTTATGATCCACTTTCATAAAACGGTTGTAATCATTATAAATTATATTATATTAATTGAATCCATGCTCTTCAATTGGAGAGATCATATAACTGATATACAAGTCAATAGTCATTTATTTTTATTTTTATCAACCTTAGTCTTTATAGCCAATTAATGCAGAAGAGAAAAATTTAAAAGTGGGAGAACATTTTAAATGCTGCATTCTTGTATATTTTGAAAAAATGTGGTAATAGTTAAAAATTAAAGATAAAGACGATTGAATATTTAATATTTTAATACAGGGGTGGCTAACCCAAATGATCTTCGGAAGAACTTTACAATCCTGCGGGCCGCAAATAAAACATATATCTTTATATTAGATTTGGATCCTTTACAAACATTTGTTGTAGTGAAAATTTAAAACAGACTGATATATTATTATCGTTTTTATTGTTTTTCATGTATACAACCATAGACATTATAATAATAATAATGCAATGGTAAAATAATGTTTAATTTATTTAATTAGTGAGATATCTGTTTCTCAACTCTTTCACTTAGTTTTGCAAGTCGATCTCAAGGCATGTGTATTTGCGTATCGTAATTGATGTTACAGAATTTCGTGCGTTAAGTTTGAGCACGATTTAGGTTTGATAAATTTCATTTTAGAAAAAAAAAAGATTCGCCGTAACAGAAGCAACGTGATAAAATAATAACAGTTATGGGTTTTAATTTTTACAAAAAACATATTTAAATAAAAAGTATTGCACAAAAGAGTCGAAATTTGTAAAGTTGTAAAGAATCTCGCTGGCTGCAAAATTATTCAAGGTGAGCCACATGCGGCCCCGGGCCGAGGGTTGGACACCCCTGTTTTTTTATATTATTCTTGGTTAGGGGTTGCCAAACTGTGGTTCTTTACATCGAAGGTTGAGGCTCTTCAGATTTTTCCCCATTGCATTATTAAAAAATAACTGTATATGCCGAAAATTGTTTCCCTTTCTCTTGTTTCTTATAATAATTGACTATGAAAAGATTCACCTGTATTTACATATAATATTTGACTGGTTTTATACAGTTAATTCCTTATGAAATATTTTTCTATATGCAAAGTTTTTTTAATTATCAGCGAAAAATACAAGTTAGTTTTAAAGCATTCAAGTCCGACTGTCTTAAAAATACCATTAGGAGAAGACGAGGATTCTCCAGAGTGATTCCCAGCAACGTTTGCATATTAACATACATGAGTTCAGGAGCCTTCACGACTGATCTAATGATACTTTTAAACCCCCAATACAATACATAAAAAACACAATATGTATTTTATGATATGCTAAGTATTAATAAAAATGAGAGTTGAAATGGATATAAGAAAAACAAAATTCCCTTTTAATTATTAACACAACATTAAAATTCAGAATAAAAAAGATTTTGTTACGGTATTACTAGTATAGTAATTTCTTTCCCTAAGTTTGAATGTTTATCTTTTAAAGTTATGATATTTTAACATTACAAGAAAACACCTGGAACTACAGTTTTTAAAACCATTTACCTTTCTTTTCTCGGCTTTATAAAAAAGGCTATAATACATGTCCACTGGATTTGTTTTTGTAAAAATATTCAATTCAGCACTATGTATCGGGATCTATATCCAAAGAAATATTATTTATGACTTAATTAATACGCACCATAAAAAGTTTAATTACTCTACAGCTTATACAGTAGTACGTTGGTTTATCTGAACGTTTATTATCCGGAGCGTCAAATATCCGGACCAGCCTTTTTTTTTTTGTTAACTGCATGTACTATATATGAATACGTTTTCAAACAGAGCAATGCTCAACATTTGCTTCGCATGAGGCCAAAAGTGACGGGAAAACCCAAGTTCAGGGATATTTGGGGAATTTCAGTTGTGTGATTTTGTGAACATATACGCGGAGTATTAGGTCAGCTTGTTTCTAAGTAAGAGGGTGTATACGTGCTCTCTTGTTCAGTTCTGAACTGCTATGGCTTCGAATTCGAAAAGGAAGTGCAACGTCTTAAACATAGAGACAAAACTTGAAATATTGAACCATCCCGCGAAGGGAGAAGTGAAGCGTCTCTAGCATAGTTTTATAATGTTGGAACGCCAACATTTTCTGACATAAAAAGCCGAAAAACCCTTTTAAATTTTGCCAAAACTTGATTCAAAAGATGGCTCGAAGAAAAGGAAAACCATGAGGGAAGCAAACGATGTTGTTCTTTATCGTGTATACTTGTTCGTATTTGTATGTACTTGATCGTTGTAATTGTGGTTTTCCCAAAGAAGAGCAAAAGGGACCCGATATCGGGCCATCTGTTGCGCAAAAAAGCCCTGGAATTTATCGAGAAAATCATTGAAAAGCTCAAGAGAATTTATAGGAAGCAAGATTTGCGGAGGTTACTTTTGGCAGAAAACGACGAAGAAAGTGTTTTTGCTCTTGCTGAGAAGCTCAATATGTAGGACGCATGTTACCCGAAGCGTGGGACTCGCTCGAAAGACAGAGCCTGAAAAATTCATGGAATAAGAAGTGACCAGATTTAGAAGGCAAAAAAGACTTCAATGACGACCACATGGAGGAGATTACAGACTTTGTCCTATTGATTCCAGGATTTCAAGAATACGATGAAGAAGATGTAGAAACCTGGATGGCATGCGATGAAGAAAACTGTAGATTGAAATGCTAAATGTTGACGAGATTGTGAATTCCGTTCAAGAAGAATCAGACCCTGTCGACGATGTAACTGATGAAGACAAAGACAACAACGAAAGTAGCTAGGGTCCTTGAAATGCTGACGCGTTTTCTGCGTTAGTGACAGCTATGGAGTGGTACGAACAACAATTAGAGTGCTGTCCTACTCAACTACTGCTGCTCAAGAGAATCAGAGACCTTTCAGCGAAAAAACGAAGGTGTACAATGGTACAACGAAAAGAAAGGGATTATTTTCCACAATAAAGGTAAAATTGCGACACTTTGTACCTATTTTGCTTTTTTTTCAAGCACGTTTCCCGCATGTGATGATTTTCAATATTCGCAAAGTACCCGGTTTCATATACTGCATGAATCGCATTCGGTTTTCGGTTATCCGAACAATCACGTATCCGGTCGCAATTGATTCGGATAAATGACGTTCTACTGTATTTAAATTGCATATTAATAAAAAAAAACATACATAAAATAAAATTCATAAGTATTTTCTTTCCTAGTATATGTGATTAAATAGAACTTTGTTGGCATAAATTTTTAATATACAGTTTTCTATTTCTCATATTGGGATAGGTTAAGTTAGAGAAATAAGAACTAAAAGGTATCCTTTAATTTAGAAGTAATATTTTAATAAATAGATAGTTAACCCTTCAGGTCAATAAAATAAATGGAAATTTTGACTGAAATTGATATAACACGAATATTTTTTAATACAAATTTGTATGCTGTTTTTATAAACCATATTGCCTTAGTTATGAATTTACTTCTTTATTTCTTTCCCAGAGCATCTTTCTTTCTAAATTAAAAAAAAAAATTACAAATGTATCCCACATTAGAAAATGAATATTAGAACAAAACATAACTCAATAAATAATTTTGTATAATTTTTTCCTGTAAAATAATAATTTCTGAAACTACTTAAAATTCATTACGTTCCAAATACAGTCTAGGGAAGGAATTTTCGTAAAATAAATTCATCTTATTTTTTAAACACTTTTGATGAATTATCTAAATGAAAAAAAATCAAAACTTATTTTTTTAGCATATTTTTTTCTAGCTGATTAATTATTTTTTCAACATTTTTACATTCTTGTATCCACACTAAATGTATAATGGAAAAAATCGAAAGAAATATGCCTCATTACATCTAATGAAAAATTAACGGCTACAACATCATCCCTTGATTTACATACATTGGAATTATTTCCGTTACCTTTACGTCTTTATTTGTTCTCCTTTGAATTAGTAAGTAAATAAGTAAGAAAGAAAATTAGAGAATTGATTTTTTAAATTGGGTTTTATAAATTAAAAGACAGTTTCAATAAATTAAAAAATAGTATAGAGGCAAGATTTTTCCTTATAAAACACTACATTGCTATATTTTCAAGACGTTAATTTTTAAATACAAAAGTAAATACGTGCTTTAATGCATTTAGATGTGAAATTTACCACATTTTTATTTTCAGTATTTATTTATTTAGATATTAGTTATTGGTATATATTATTTAATTATAATTATATTTTTATTTAGTTTATTTATAATTCATTTTTAGGGAGTCAATTTAGATGTGAAATTACTTAATGATTTTCTATAATCATTTTACATCGGATATCTATGACATGATGTGATGATGTTTATTATAAAAGCTATGTACTGAATGCTGCACCATAGAAAAAAGAACAACAAATAACAAAATGATTTTTCTTTCAATAAAATATGTTTTGTATTATTATTTTGATGTAAATAATTGATACCTCTATTTGAAATGCATCACAAGCACCCAACATACAAATGATGTGCACTTAGAAGCGTCCTCACAATTGTTTGTTCTCTAATAGCTGTGCTCCAAATTGAAATGCAACATTATTGTTCTTAACAAAAGAAATTCTATTTTTAGCTTGGGTTTTTTGTGACATAAATAAAATTTTTCTGTAATACAATCACATTGATGCACTAATTTGAATATAAAGGAAAACATGTCTTTGTGTTCTTGTATTTATATGCTAATAACATCTGTTAATTAAAATAAAAACTATTTAAATTATTTGAGTCAATAAAGGCTAGTAATACATTAACAAAATCATCTTAATTAGGTTCAACAACTAAGGTTTAAGTTAAAAACTAATCTAAAAATAAAATTTTCTGACTATTTCAACGGAATAAAATACAAAAAATAACATACACATAAAAATAAAATTTTTGTAAAAAAAAATAAAAGGAAAACCTAAGAAAATTGCAAAGCTACCGGAGCAATTAATTAAAAGTATTAAATTGGAAGTGTTGAGCACAACCAAAGAGGGACAGCAATACTAATAGAGAAGTAATAGTGTTAACTGTCCATATATGAAGACTTAACTATTAAATACTGTAAAACTAATTAATTTAACTAAATCGAGGTAATATAAAATTTAAGATCAATAAAATTACAGCCACAGATTTTAGACATTTATTTTTGAAAAAAATGTTGTAAAAATCAAGAGAGTAAACATTACTCTTTACTGAACCTTAATTAGTATTATCTTCAAGAAAGTTGTATTTAATTTTTAACATAATATTTAAAAAGTCCTTAAAAAGGACAATTACCGTAGAATCCGGCGTATAACGCGCACTTTGAACACAAAAAATAAGATCGAAACTTAAGGGTGCACGTTATACGCCAGGTATAAAAACAATAGCTTTAAAATAACAAGAAATGAGGATAAAAAAATTACTTCTATATGAATAAAAAAAACTCTTTATTCAAAAGAAATGACTTATGAACTAAAAGATAGAGTATTTCTAAAAGTATACAATTTTTTTCAAAAATCTGAGATAATACCTCAAATAAATGACCTCAAAGCATAAGAGCAATGTATACTAATATTTCAGATATCTTCGTAAAAAAGGGGGTGCGTGTTATATGACGAATATACCTAAAAATTAGAAAAAATCAGCTTGAAAGTATAGGTGAGCGTTATACACCGGATTTTACGATAATTAAGGTCATACAGGTGAAACCTAACTGCAAAATATTACAAGACATAAGAACTCTTTGCACCAATGAATGTTCCTATGGGGAATGACTCAAAATCTATTTATATGTAACACATATTGATATTTTATTAAAAGATATAAAAACTTAAATATTAGAAAACATAAAGGAAATATAAAACTCGTATATAAGCAATAAGAAAATAGTATAAAATCTATCCAAACATATATTCAAAGTTAAAATCTGAATATAACATTTTTCCATCCTGCTTAATTCTTCCGATGGGAACATGCCATCGAAATCCGAAATAGATATAACGTGTCATTTATTTTTAACTGTTGATTATCGTCGTTCTTCAAAGCGTCACCAGGACTACTAACAATCGACATAACTTTAAAATATTGGTTAAGTGTCGAAAACGAAACTTAAACTAGCACTTTGCACTCCAAAATTCTACACCATGCCAACGGGAGGTTTTGGGGCCTAAACATATTTAACGTTCATCAATCTTTTTATAAAATTTCATATATTATTTACATCTTTCCACTTCCGAGGGAATTTGTTATGAATTGCAGAAAAGCCATTTTAACGTGCTATTCCTTAAATTCGAAATTATGAAGTAATAGAAACAAAACAAAATATTTTAATATGGAGTAAGATAATTTTTTAAATAAATATATAGAAAAGCTAACAACATTAAAATTGGGATTTTAGATACATATTCTCCGAGTCATAAAATCCCTCAAGAATTTGAATTTTTCTCAAAATTTTTTACCAAATATCTGATTTTTAGTTGAATTATAGATTACGTACAGCATATTAATATTGAAGTTTTTATATTACCTTTCGATTATTTAGAAAAGTTTTTTTTTTTAATTTCTCTTTTTTTCCAGCAAAAAATCGGCTCAAATGTCAAAGATTATTTAAATAAAAATATAAAATTTGATTATTTGCTTAGATAAACTAAGGCAAAATTTTCCATGCCATGCTTGGTAAAAGTAGATCATCTTGAAGTTATTTCAGAAAAATTCATATCGTGGCAAAAATAAAGTTTGTGATGTAATTTTCTTTCAACATTTTAAATGTCACAGGCGTACGTATGCAGTCAAAAACTTTTTTCATGAAAAGTATGTTACCCTAAAAATTTCATTTTTACGGAATTTTTGCATTTTCTAGTGGCCCATATCATTGAGAAGCTTGCCACGAAATTTCAGATCTGTTAGCAAATTAGTTTTTAAGATATTTGAAGTTTTATGAGCTATGGTTTTGGTTTCGGTTTAATTTTAAAGCATTTTTCCACTTTTAAAGTGAAATAAAAATATTTTTGAGCTTTTAGTTTGAAATGGTTATTAATTCCAATTTTCTTTACAAAAATCATTTCTGCTTGATTATGTTTTAAATTTTTGGGATTCTAATAATTAATTAATTAAGATTAATTTCATCACCAATTTTTTTTAAAAAATAGTTTGTATAATTTAAAAGCTTCATTATTTTTTTCCTGTAGAGAAAATGCCATGGTTAATGCGTTCTTAGGTTGCTGTGAGAAACAATATTTCGAAGAGATGGAATACTACTGAAAATTATATATCTAAAAATCTGTCCACTGATGATTCTGCAATTAGACTTCCGAATACAAGTATTCTGAATTCAAATGCTGCAGATATAGCTGAATATTTCCTTTTGATGTACCAAACTACATTATACTAAACATATTGTAGTACTATATTTTAGTATTTTAAAGTCGTACGCGACAAGAACTAAAGCTTCCTAAACTTCCCCAAATTAAAACTGAAAAATTTAAATTTTATGCGGAAACCTGACTATTTTTAGATTGAGTTAGTATCATTATTATTTTGTACATAAATGCTTTGTGTTTCAAAACTTTTTTTGAAAATATTAGGTTAAGATAAAGCTGAATAAACTGACGTCTTAACAAATTCTATCAATATTATGGAAAAATATATTTTGAATTAAAAATATTAATTTTCAGTCATATTTAATTAAAATAGTATTTTAATGCAGAACACACACACACACACATACATTGGAAAACAACATTAAAAAATTAGAGCTTGAAGGGCATTATAAGGGTTTGTTTTATGACTTTACAAACTTTAAATGCGTTTTTCTCAGACTTTCAATTTTGAAAAAAAAAAAGTATAAGTGTTTTCTAATCCCTAAGGGTTTTTTCCTGTTCAAGATAGATCCTTTAATTTTTTTGTATATACTCCAAAACGTATGTTTTATAAAAGTTAATATGGATTTAGGGCTGAGATCTCTAGTTATTTCCTTAGAAAATGCTAAAGTTGCTATTTTAAAAAATTGTGTGTTTTTTTTCAGGTTTTTCTAGAAAAATAATTCTTAAAAATCAACAAAGGAATAGATTTCCAAATCCATGCTAACTTTTCTTTGCAATAACCTAAGAAACATAAATAACTTAAAATGTGTAAACATTTTAAAAATTGAGTATTTTATAAGAGATTGAAAAAACTTCAAAAATTCCTAATTTTTTTAAATTGTAAAATAATGGCTGGTCAAACTGAGTTTTTACTTACAGAATCAGCTTAATAATATGATCTAAATATAAAACATCAATTATTTTTACTGGAACTGTTTCCAAAAAATTTTTTTGAAAAAGGGCACCGTGTAGCCTTAACTTTTTAAAAACTTTTTCCTGGTTGCAGTTTAGTAATTTTGCGATCAAATACAGTCGGACCTCTATATAACGAAGTCGCTAAATCCTGGAAAAAAGTTCGTTATATGGAAAATTCGTTATATAGAGGTTCATCTTTTAATATACTTTATAAACCACATAAAACAAATTTTAAACTCATAAACATTATATATTAAAAAAATTAAAATTATTCACATTTCTTTTTAAATTAGTATATGTTTGTTTTATATATCTTACCCATCAAAAAAGAAAGAAAGAAAAACTGCAAGGAAAACAAGAAAAAAGAATGTCGAAGAATTCACTGTATTTTCAGTATTAAGAAAATTTTATGTTAAAATTAATGAATTTTAAGGACATTTTATATTGTAAAGCATTCGAATAATATTAAACATACATTCTCTTATAATTAGAACACGGGGACACGGGACAACTCCACTGAGAGTGAAAGAGGATATCGAAGATGTTAACTGGGCAATGGGGGTTAAAGTTTGCACTTCTTGGGTGAAACGTCCAGAACTCTATTACTTTCGGGGAGTTAAGATCTAATAAAACCATTTGAAGATTTATGACCACCATAAAATGTGTTAAAGAGAGAATACCTTGAAATTTTTCCAGAAATACTTTTAAAAAAAGGGAGAACAAAAATTGAATGACAAAAGAAAAAGTTTGTTATATAGAAAATGCACTTCGCTATAGAGAGGTTATTTTACGAAAAAAATCATGAAATGTTCTTAGCTCCAGGAAAATGTTCGCTAAATAAAAAAATTCGGAATATAGAGGTTCGTTATATAGACATTCGATTGTATTTTAAAAATAGTTCCAGTTTTTGGAGAGTTTCAGTTTAACAAAATTTATTTTTAAGATTTCTAGCCGTAAACAAATAAAACTTGTAAAGTTACAACGAATAGTCTTTAAGTTAGAAATCAGGGGTGTCCAACAAAAATGACTTTCCGGGCGACTTCAGAAAAACATTTTTACCTCACGGGCCGGGCCGCACAAAAAAATATGTACCTTTATATCAGATTTGGAAACAAAACAAAAAACATTTATTGAGTGAAAATTTAAAACAGAATGAATTATTATTATTGTTTTCATTATTTTTCATGTATACAGACATAGAAAATATAATAATGTTTATATAATATAATAATGCAATGATCAAATAATGTTAAAAATATTACAGTTGCCATTTTCTTGAAAATTACGGTGTTCCTTTTGAATTGATCTTTCGTTACTCATTGTTTAAATTTGATAGTGCTGTTATTCGCAAACGATTAAGTATACGTTGCTTTCTATCTAAACCGTCCCGAATATTTCTTTAAACTTTAGAAAACATCTCTGACTGCCTCTTGCTTTTTGGGCACTCCAAACAGAAAAGAAGGAAAAGAAACGAAAGTCGCACACACAGAGAATTATGTACCATCCATAGTAAAGGATATGCATAATGCAATTCGGAATCTATTAAAAAAGTAATTTATTATAGAAAAATCAAATGCAACTGTTTGATAAAATATAAATCTATTTTAATACGTTTCTATTATCAAAAAGGATTTATTTTAAAACAAGAAGAGGTAAGAAGCAAATGCATTGTAGATTTATATTCTCCTCAAATAAATTTTAAAATGAAAAAAAAAAAACCCTGATATTTAAAATTTTTTTATAAAGAGTCGGTGGGCTCCAACTTACGTACTGGTGTGCTGAGTGTTGGACACCCCTGTTATAAATTGTTCATCTTCATTCTTTTAGAGAAATGTCGAAAGATTAATTGAATTAAATAATAAATCTAAAGGCTAAACATAGGATCAGTTTCAAATATTCTTTTAAAATAAATATTCTTTTCAAATATAACAAATTTGATTCTAAAGATTTTTATATATAACATTTCTATAATGTAATAATCTTTAAAAAAACACTTAATGAGAAATGTTCATAGAATGACAGTTATTTGAATAGAAATTGAGTTTAAGGTTTTCGAAGGAAATCTTACATTATCATATCTTACACATTTAATTTCTTGAAATAAAAGAACAATAATGTGGATTAAAATTTTTAACACTAATTGTTCCATAGTAAAATTAACAAAACGCTAATACAGTAGTGTCTAGAAATTCGGCATTCGATAACCCGGCATTCCGATTAACTCGGCCACAACCTTGCATGCCAAAAAAACTCCACGTTCAGATCCGTTTAAAGTAAAAATGCCGGAAGATGATAAAGGCGTTAAAGGTGGGGACACCGTATAAGATCCTAAAATATCCTCCAATGAAGAACTAAAGCAGGGGTACAAGCCAAGTAAAAATTTACTAAAATGATGTGGGCCACACATATCAAAATAAAACGACAAATTATTCAAAATATTTTATTATGGTACAACATTCAAAATATTTTATTACCTTACAATTAATGTGACACTTGCTTTATATTTTAATTCAGATTTTTTTAATATCAACGGATAATTTTATCTGCGCATCGTAGTTGATGTTGGTAAAGTTTTTATCGAACAACCTGCTGCGATACTTTGTTTTTACCAGGTTTAATTTGGAAAAAAATAACTTGCTGCGATAAGTAGTTCCAAATGCTGATGTAATGTGCATAGCCAATCGTTTTAAATTTTTAGAAATTATTATTCTTTTCGCACAGACTTTTTAACTCAATGCTTGACTGTAAATCTACTAGCTCTGCTTGTAAATTTGAGGGGAGCTGATTCCAACTCTACATTAAATGGAGCTAAAAACATTTCCTCAAACCTTTGTATGTAGGAGAATCTGGTGTTGAATTCTTCAAAAGCAAAGAAGATTTTTCAATTCAACCGTCTATAGTCCAAGTATCTAAAATAATATAGACAGTTAGAAACTTCAATGGTGCCGCAGGTTGGGCATGCCTAGACTAATGGCTGTCAAAACCACCCTTCAGTGTTTTAAACAACAAGTTGCGTCGGTAATGGACTTATTGTTCTTCGTCGTATTCGTAACGAAGCAGCAAAAGGCAGAGTTTAGTAGGGAAAACAACAAGCCATGACGCATTTCTTTAAAAAAGAAGCCAGTTTTTGCAAAGTCGGCAACTTGATTTTCATTATAGACTGATTTCTGCTTTGAAAATATTTTTTGAGGTGTGTCTGATCAGGAAAATTACTGTATGCTTTTTATTCATGAATTTTCATTTGCATGTAGTAAATGCTCTATACCTTCATAACGTACGTAGTTTTCCTTTGTTTAAGAGTATTTAGGCAATTTAGTTTCAGTTGTATCCTCAAGAAAACTATACATACACGTCCAGTACAATATTCTCTCATATTAATTCTTTTTCAACCCTTAAGTGCCGCGAGCGTGTATACACGTCCTGCTGAGTTGGTGCCTTTAGTGCCCCGGACGTGTATACTCGTCCTTCCAAAGGAAGACTTTTTGTATTGCGCTGCTCAATTTTAAAACTAGTCCCATGGCTTTAGAATGCAATAACATGACATTGACAGTGCTTTTAAATAATTTACTTATTTCGGAGAAGATGTGGTGAAGGAATTTGAAAGGACATGATCTAAGAACGATAAAATCCATAGTTAAGGTGTTTTTCTTGTTTTTTCATTTGAGTGTGCTCTTTTCTACTCTTTCATTTGCTGTCATTTTCGCTTACCGTGTGTAATAGGAGCGTTTTAATATTTTGTATGAATGCTCTAAATGCGATACTGGTTTAGGTGTACAACCTTTCTTCAGAGAACAGATAAGTTATAATATTTTTTATTATATTGTAATTCTAGAGATTAAATTTTTTATTTGCATTTTATTATTTTATCCTTTTTGTAAGGTTTCTCTTTAAAGTTGAAGTAAACAGTTTTTAGGTGGAAAAACACGTCTCTTTTCTTTTACCCCAATAAACCGCGTGACAATGTGAGCCTGTGGGAAAAAATGGCGGCACTGGGGGATGAATTTCGTAACTTTTTCTCAGCGGTTAAGGGGTTAATCACATTCTCGATAACCCGGCATTTTCACAAACTCAGCCACCCTTCAGTCAACATTAGATCGAGTTTTTGGGACTCTACTGTAATTTCTTTAGAGGGTAATCTTCTAATACAAAGTCCATCTGTTGAAGAAAAGGTTAGCCATCAAAAATGTTGGAACAAACATAACTAACAAATTTCCTTGTCTTCTTTTAATTTTTAAGTATGTTTTAAAATGTATAAAAAAAGGAAATTATCCAATATAATTTACGTTACCAGATGGGGTGAATTATTCAAACATTCAATATGTAATGTACAAAAACAAGGAAAAATAGTATAAATGTGAAACTTAAGAGGAATGGTTAATTACTGTCAGCAAGAGCTTATTTTGAATCTATAGTGGTATTATAATTCGGTTACAAGAATAATGTGATTAAAGTCGAATGTTCTGTGAGTATAAACATATGCGCAGAAAAGGCAATGGCATAACGTACACACCCGTATCGCGAAGAGAGACCCGGGAGCCCAAAGTCTGATGTTATGGTTTTGCAAAACCTTTGTAAGATCAGACTTTGGACCAAAAACCTAACCTTTCTGAGAGGCCCTAATATTCTCCTTAACTCCAATGGAAAAAAAGTTATAGATAAATAGCATTATTTTTATTAAGAATTTGGTATCATTCACAATGTAATTGAATACAAATTATTTTTATAGCCAACATCTATGAAACTAATGGGTTTTAATAATAAACCAGTTACAACGAATAGGATAAGAATTTGGAGTACATTTCATATGTAGATTAAGTTGAAAAAAAACAATTTTCTGTAATTAATTAATAACAAATACTTATGCCTTAATCAACATGATAATTATATCGAAATACTCTGAAAAGGAGGTATTTGGTTCCACAAAAGCCTCTTCGAAAAAAAAAATCAATATTTTTTGTACGAAAGAAAGCCTGTTACAAGATATAAATATATGAGTCCTAAATTTATAATTACGCACGATTTTTCTTCTAATTTTTTTTTCTTGGTTACAAGCCACTCCATCGTATTCTTTAAAAACATCAAACGGGAATATCTCAAAGATTTCAAAAGGAAATTGAAGATGGTTTATAATTAAATATAAGATTTTTAGTCAAAAAGAGGGAATATGTGCCCTGAGCTATGTATTTTTGTAAAAAGAGACCTTTGAAAATTTCATATTTTGAAAAGTTATACATCTTTAATTAGTTAAAATCTTTGATATAAATTGATGTGATGCCTAGTTTTTTGAAACATGTACTGTGTCATATCTATGTTGCATTCTCTTTTTTTCTCAGTACCTTTTAATAACTATAAGAGAATCATTTTTAATAGGTAAAAATAAATAAAAACTATTTTTCTTATGAAAAAACTCTAAGTAAATTTTTAACCCATGTATTATTAGAGTTAGGATGCATAAATTTAAACTTAAATTCAAGAGCAATTTCATTTCTTTATTTATCTACTTTTTCTAAGCCTGTTCTAAAATAAATCTTGTTGCATTTAATTTTAAAATAGAAACTTGCTTCTTTAAAGCCTCCCTCATCCCTCAATGTTTCGAATGAACACATAAGTAATTCCTTCATACTGGAAAACTTTTTCCTATATTATTTATTCGGCACAAAAATAATTTATTCTAAAAGTTTAGCTACAGCTATGAACCATAATTAGTACATTGAATTTGCTTTGTATATTATCATGATCCATTTTAAGAAAATTAAGGTATTAAAAAAACATTTCGCCTTAAATATTTTCTGAAGAAAAAATTGAATAAGGACTAGGTAATTAAACTAACTACAACCATGCAAATTAATGTCTAATTAATCCCTAGTCACATTTAGTAATAAGAAAAAAAGATCCTGATTAAATTTTTGAAAAAAACATGTTGCAATCGCTGGTGATTGCAATTCTGGGAAGCACAAAACGTGATGGTAATATTAACAACAATTACAATTCCTCAGATTTATTCTGAGAAATTTCTCAAAGATTTTTCCCTCAAAGGTTTTTAAATATTATTTTATTAGCATTAATCTAATTAATATTCAGCAATGCTTTCATTTCATTTCACAGCAGTTATCAAGCAAACAAAATTCTAAACCAAAATAGTGATACATCTACCCGGCTTAGCAATTCCATCACATGAAATAGATTAATAAGAACTGCTGTGTAAATTATAAGCATAGGTATTATATGAATTATGCAATTTAAGTATTAAGAATTCAGAAATTATAGTTAAACTTAATAAGAAATAAACAGTTTTTCACGTTGAAAATTTATAAAATAGGTTGTTTTATATATGTTAACGCTAAAGCTTTATAGGCGTTAAGGAGTTTATTACCTAAATAAGTAGCAAATTAACTCATTATGATTCAAAGTATTGTTTTAATGACGAAATGAGAATATGATTTCAAACCATTTAAGACATAAAGCAAATAAAAGGTTTTAGTGAGAAATAATCACATCTCAGAATTATGGAATAATTCGAATACATGATGTGTTTACTGTACAAGGCTGTGAACAATCCATTGAGCCGTTGTCAGGACATATTGCCTTTACCTCATTTTTCAGCTACGGAGGAAAAAGCAGAATGAACATACAGTTAAACACATTTAATGCATAAAAAAATTAACCTATTCTCAAATAAAAACTTTTTTTAGATTAACGCGGATCTTGTAAAAAATAAGTTTACTACAAAACCAATTATTTTATCGCATTTCAATAGCAAATGCTAAAAAGTATTTCATTAATTACCAATCCCAACCAGATAGAAAGTTAAAATTCTTTCTCTTTATACTAAGATTACTTCATAAAAATACAAGGCATTAGGTTAACCTCCTTAATAGCAATGATATTTTAAGCAATTTTACTCTTTGTATTATAGGTTTTGAATTGATTGATTCTTAGAACTAAGTTGCTAATTATTTAAATATATTTACTTGATTGTTTAGTTATCAAAAAATAAATATCATGTTAATTTAAAGACACTGGAATTCTACGGTTGTTCCAGAAAAGATCTTATTTTCTCTTTAATGAGTACAAAGATAATGAGATTAACTAGGTAATTTGTGAAATGAAACAAATTTCTGCACTAACAGATCACCCTAGTTAATCTGCGCATTAAATAGATAATATGTGGAATAAATTATATCTCTGCATTTTTTAGCGGTAACACAAAAACCATAATTATTTAAAGAAAATCTGATTTGACACTCAACACAATTATAATTTGCATACACAGAACATCAAACATGACTTCGAATCAATATATTTAAGAATACCATTCTCATCTGCTATATTTAAAATAAGAAAGTTTTGTTGTATAAAAATTACGTTTGTAATAAATCGAATTCCTGTGCAATTGATACTTAAATATAGTAAAATAAAAAATCTATTATTTTGAAATCTACATTGTATGAATAAACTATATCATACAACAAATCGAAATTTCCAGAGATTAAATTTATATCTAGCTCGAAAAACCATGACGTTTTTCAAAAGTATACAATGAAAAAGAAGTCCAGTCTGATAAAGGTGACCAAATAGAACACAATAGTCACATGCCATATACAGTTGTAAAAATATCACTTCAGAGTTCGGGTGATTGTCAATTTCAAACAACTTACAGTGAAAGAAACGCAACTCGTTTTACAAGAACACAAAAGATGGAGCTGTCATTGTGAAAACGTATCGATTTATTAGTTGTATACTTGTATATAAATCCTGTGATATTATTTGAATTTAAGGCATCCAATGACGTTCGGAATCGTAAGTTTGAAAAAGTATGTAAATGATTTTTTATATATATATATTTAGAGTCATCTGAATTAGAATACAAACATAGAAATTTTTTTTAGAGTATTTTTAGAATAAATTTAAATACAACATTTGGTCAAAAAAGTAAGAAAGAACTTCATATTTTCAAAACATTATCTTTCTTCTATAGTAATATAATAATATTTAATAATATTAATATATATAATATACATATAATATTTTTTCTATATGTATAAGCAAGACTTCTCTACAGAGTCCTGGGTGCCAGCTCAGGTGTCGTCCACGTCACTTGACCATTGTTCAAAATTACGTGGTCCGTCGCCAAAAGCCCTCGTGTAGCTGATTGATTGATTGATTGAATATTAACGTCGCACTGTTCAGCTAATTTCAGCTCCACGTAATTTTGAACCATGGTCAAGTGACGTGGACGACACCTGAGCTGGCACCCCCTCTCCTAACTACCACACCACACCAACGGGAGGATGTTTCAGCTCTCGACAGATTTAACGTGCATCGTTCGTGTAGCAGAACAGTGCGACGTTAATATTCAATAAAATCTAGAGTCCGAACCAGGAAATTTGAAAAATTGACATTTTAAGAGTTACTATTGATTGAAGAAACACTCAGCTTGCTTTTTTCAAAATTTTTCTATGATATTGAAAGATAAATTAATCCACTTCCAAATTATCTATTTCAAATTTCCAAATTTGCTTTATATAAGCAAAAAATTACTATAGAAGTATTTTTTCATAAAAAGATGTATTGAACATATATTTTTCTTTTTTTATGCCAAATTATTGCATTTAAATAGTTTTGTTGCAATAATAGTCTTAAAATAATTTTATATGTATATTCTAATTCGGATTAACCTAAATATAATATTCCTTTATATGCTTTTGTAAAATCTTGTTTCCAAAAGTAGCTGGATACCCTAACTTAAGAAATAAAACTAGATTAGTTTCAATATTTCTTACATAAATGTTTAAATGTATTTATATCTTAAATATAGACCAAAAATGCAAAAAGAACAAAAATTCTGAATTTTTCACAAATATGTGTAAATTGTATATTTTTGATAAGTGCAAGGAATATTTGTAAAGTTTGTTTTACTTCAGTGTTTTCTTAAAATACTTTTATATTCCTTAATATCCTTAAAAATATTAATGTAACTGAAAAAATTATTTCAAGTGTTCTAATTTTCTTATTTTTGTATTCGAAAGTGAAGTTTTTTAGCGAATACTTCATTTAGAATTGGCTAGAATTTTTTTGACTGTATATGCATACAATTTTAACTTGCAGCTAATATTTGATCACTTCTTACCTGCGATTTATTTATACATGATTTTTTAAAAAAATAATCCATTATGAAAATGCATTTTGATTTGCAAAATAAGTATCTGCAAATAAATAAATTCTTCTAGTTGTCATTGTACACAATTCTCTTTGAAAGACAGTTACCACAAAAGAATGAGTGAAATGTATGCGTGTGTTTATTTAACTTAGTTCATTTAATTTCCCATTATTATCATACATAACCTTTATTGAGTTTAATAAGCACTTTGTTCCTTACAATGCCAGAAAAAGAACAGGAATTACTTCAAAAGCGGATCAAATTAGAATTAACGTTTTCCCTTCGTGCAGTAAAATCCTAGAATAATCACTGGTTACTAAAGCCTGATTAATCAAATATATTCCTTTAACTTAAATGCACATAATACAGTTTCCGGTAATTTCCCTTAAAAGTAATCATATGCTTTAAGTTCAATAATTAGTCAAATCCATTTCGAATAATGATTTACGAATTATATTACGTAGATCAAATTCCTAATAAATTATCTGTGTAAATTAATATCAATTATAGAAATTTACTGGTTGGTATTTCAGGTAGCAACAAAATTAATTTTATAAGGTAGATTGATATCATTCGAAATTTCCGTTTCAGCAACATTTTCTCTTTCACTTTATAATAATAAAAGTTTACAATATTTTTCTACTTAAAAGTTACAAATTTAATGCAATAAATATTGTGGTGTATAAATAACTTTTTAATAAATATGTAATATTTTTAAAATATCCTGTCAAAAATAGTTTCTTTTCTTTGATCTCTCATATGTATTTTACACAAATAAATAATATTATATTTCAATAAACAAGTACTATACCTAAAAGGGCAATCCGCTGCTAACTTTTGACCTTTAATTTTGTATCGCAACATTCAGGCAATCTTTGATTAGATTTTAATCATTCCACTATACTTTATGAGCCAATAAATAGCTGCAGAAACCGCTTCTGAGAATATCTTGGTTAACGATGAGAGAGAAAGAGAAGAGAAAAAGTAGTTCTTTTTTTTTTCGTCTATATAAAGAATACCAGGGCTTGGAAAGTGAATGGGATATTGTGTTGGAAAGAAATGTCCAGGAAATAATCTGGATAAAATTCAAACATGCATTAAAATAAATTTTTATTGAAAAACAATAACGCACAATGATGTTATCTTCTTTTAAAAATAAAAAAAAGTTCCTTCAAAAAGTATTTAAAAGATACTTTTTCCTTATCGAATACAATAATCGAAAATAATAAAAATTTTGAATTAAATGAATTAAAATAACTTAGGTATGTTCACTGCTGAAAAATTAGGCAGCTCATGGATTTATCGAAATTACGCAAAACTTTCTTCTGATAACCAACGTAAATGAAAACATCCATAGTCTTAAGTGTAACGGAAAACATAAGAATATTTAATACCCAAATCAACCAACCATCTTATTTTTGACCAGAAAAGGGATTTAAGTGGGAGAATCGTGATTTCGTAAAATCTACAGTTTTTCCTTGTCTCGGTGATGAGATTCAACCTTTCGGCTTTTTGAGAAAAAGTGACAAGAAAATGTCACGACTATGGGATCTTCCGGAATCCATAGAGTATTACTAAAAGACTGGAATTCGGGTAAACACAAGTTTTTGAAACGCAAGCCTTTGGAGTGGCAAGTTTTGTTACTGTAGACCATTAAAACGATTATAAGAAATACGGCATGTTCAACGTCGGCAAGGTCATCCACGTGCTTCTACAGCAAATAATGACCGATATGTCCTGTTCTCGTCGTGACAGAACAGCCACTGCGATACAGATTTAAAGACAGTTTTTTTTTTTTGGCAACATGACGAAGGGTCTCAAATCAAATAATCCGAAACATGCTTCACAAGGGTTGTCTGTATGCATGTTGGCCATGTTTACGGATGAGTCCCAATTCTGTTTAGAATGTGACGCCAGACATGTTTTGGTATGGCGAGAAAGGGGCTCGAAATTATCTTATATTCGTTCAGCAAAGTTACGTTCCAGACGAGGCGGTTTGACGGTGTGGCTGAAATCAGAATACTCAGTACGTATTGACCTGCATATCATTCGGAATGGCAATTTAGTGGCTCAAAGGTATATACATAAAATTGTAAGACACTATATCGGACAATACTTCGCATCAATTGGAAATTCTTTCTTTTTAATGCCTAACCTCGTGCAGCTCGTCTTGTGGAGAACTTTCTTAAAACTGTAACAATACAGCGTATGGAAATGGTTAGTATGCTCTCCTGATCTTAGTCCACTGAAGGAAATTTGAGACACACGCAGGTGACGCTTTGCTGATAGACCAAAGTTTCCTGCTACTGTCCAGTGGCCGCGGTAGCCAAATGGTATAGGTATCGGATCATGGCTGGCCTTGTCACGAGTTCGATCCCAGTACCACTAAAGACCCGCCGTGTAGGGCAGCGATGCATGTTAAATCTGTCGAGAGCTGAAACGTCCTCCCGTTCGTGTGGTGTGGTAGTAAGGAGAGGGGGTGACAGCTCAGGTGTCGTCCACGTCACTTGACCATGGTTCAGAATTACGTGGTCCGTCGCCAAAAGCCCTCGTGTAGCTAAAACAGTGCGACGTTAATATTCACTCACTCTCTTTGTTACTGTCCAAGATTTTGAGATCGCACTTCATGAAGTTTGAAACAGTATTCCCCAAAGTCTCAAGGATAACCTCATCCCCCA
>BMAV01025326.1:0-11940 GCA_019973955.1 Trichonephila inaurata madagascariensis | reverse complement strand
TTTTACAAATCTAAAAATTGCCCATTTTTTAAAAAAAGAAATTAATGCATACAAAAATTTACATTTGTATTCAACATTAAATTGTTATTTCCATTCTTCATTCAGAGCTAGAAGTAACTAGAATAAAAATTCTTAATGGTTTTATTATATTAGAAATATGTCTGCCGCTATATATCTAGGGTGTCCCAAAAATAGCGCCCAAACTCTACACAGCTGGAATCGTCGCTGGGAAGCCCTAAAAAAATGACCAAAGAACTGTACCAGTACGCGCGATCCATATTTTACGATAAAAATGCGAAAAACAAAGTGTGACGAAGCAAGACAAAAAACACCGTATTGGATATACCAAAAACAGTATTTGCAAATATTTTAAAAGGCAGATGCTCATATGAGCCGCTTTTCCGCTTAGGCACACTAGGCACGTGCCTTGGGCGAAAAAGGTTTGGGGGCGCAAAAAACTGGAAGGCAAAAAACGAGAAAAAACTAAAATTACAGAGAACTTACAATGCCCAGCGAGTCTTATAGAAACATTTCTGCCCTTAAGAGAGTAAAGATGAGATTTACTATAAAAAAAAATGAAAAGCTTAACAGTTTGATGTTGCTATGCACTTAAAATGATATTGACATGGAAATTGATTACAACAATGTTATTAAGGTATCCGACTACGTTCGGAACCGTGATTTTAAAAAAAGCGCATGAATAGATAATTTTCATGATATTTAGTGTCACTTAGATTAGAATAGATGAATAAAATTGTTTTAAGGACATTTTGACAAAAAAAAATTATTTAAATACAATATTTTGGCAAAAAATTAACTCAGAATAATCTTTTTTCAAAATGTTCTCCTTTTATAAAAAATGCTTCTAAACTAATAATATTTTGTGTGTGTGTGTGCTTATATAAAGTAAAGACTTCTCCAGAGAGTCTGAACTATATATATATATTTTTTTTTGATAAATTCACATTTTTTTCAGAGTTACAACCAACTGAAATAATTATAGGCGTTTTTTTCTGAAAATTTCTCCCCTCTTGTCGTAAAACATGGATAAACCCACTTCTATAAGTTAACTATTTTAAAATTTTAGTTGAGCCTCTGTACAGAGGACTGAGCTTCATACAGGCAAAATATTATTATAATAGAAGCATTTTTCACAAAAGGAGAATATTTCGAAAATGGGTCATTCTACGTTCCTTTTTTGTCAAAATATTGTACTTAAATAATTTTTTATTGTAATAATATTTTCAAAACAATTTTATATACATTTTCTAATCTAAGTGACATTAAATATCATAAATAATGTCCATTTATACGCTTTTGCAAAATCACGGTTCCAAACGTAGTCGGATACCTTAATGATTTTGCATTGATCAAAACTCGAAGAAAACCTTTGTTGTACCAGTACAATGACGGTGACTCAACAAAGAATAATGATGTCTAAAAGTAAAAGTAAAGCGATAAGCGATGAAAAAGATGATTATTAAAACAATTGAAAACAGTTCATACAATATTGTAAACTCTACACTGTAGTTGCGAACAATTTCATTAAAATTTACTGTACTAATTTACAGAAGGGTGGGTGGTCTGTGATGTCGTAAGGTGAATGAGAGTGGTGAAACCATGCCACTATCCTTTCCTTACGGTTGCCATTCCAAGACAAGGAGGATACAATTGGTGGTGGATAATACAAAGTAAGGGAAAATCCCTTCCGAACCAAAACTGACAAGGTAAGAACTGAAGGAGGAGGTGCTCTGGAAATAATGTGAGGGTAACAATTTGAAGTGCCAAGGGAGCAGAGGAGGTTAAAAATTGTATTATAATAATATTGAGGCAAGCTTTAGTGTGCCTTAGAATGGATGAGTTCCCCCACGAAAGCGTGGGCCCCCAAAAAGTACAAGCAACATGCAGACGAACTGGTGTTTGTGTGGTCACAATGTCTCGATACACCAAATCCTTAAGATTGCGCCATAGGGAAAAAAAATCTAACGGTGAAGATCGGGCAATCGTCGGGCCCCAAGGACCGGGGTCCCACTTCCGATCCAGGGCGGATTGCCTTCCAGCCAATCACGTACAGGAGCATCATCAGTGACCGTATTTTTCTCGTAGACTGTGGATCGTACAGGTACAGTTCGTAGGGCACTTTTTATGTACTCCCAACAAGGAATCTAGCTGTGTTGTATTTGGGTGCTTTTTTGGGGGTACCCTGTACAATGGGAATAAATTGTAGAGAGTTGTGGTGCTTTTTAATAATGTATACATAGCTATTAATAGTTTTTAATGAATCATTAAGTGAAATAAGTGCAAATATTTTTAAGATAGGATATAGCAGGATATAATATACTATAATCCTGCTTCCAGAAATTATAATAATATAAAGAAAAAATACTTCCAGAAATATATTTAGCTATCTGTAAAAAAATGTATGCGTATTTTCGCTATGCTAAAACAAAATATTGTATCTAATGCTATGATAAAATTTTTAAAGCTAGCTACGTCTGCGTGAAAAAAACACCTCTAGAGGACAATTTATATTTTTTATTTAATACAATATATTTTTAGGAGAAATGAACTCAGAATACCTACCTAGGAGCTTCTATTGGATGAATTTATGGAGATTTTTATTTCAATACTGTGACGTCTATCGCGTCTTTCTGCTAACATAACTCCTATGTTCTTTGACGGCCACGATTAATGGCAAAACTTTTCCAACCCAATACCAAGAAGATAAACAAAGATATTATGCAAATGGATATACTATAAAAAAGGGTAGAAGCTTTGATGATAAGATATAGCGCGGGAACAGAGATAGAGTGTGGAATTATTCTGATCGATAGCGGGCAAAGCTTAGTGTGAAATCTGGGATCAAGAGTTAGCATCCGATAGTTTTGGAAAGAATAGAAGCCTAAGATAAAGAAGTTGGAATCATCGCATATAAAAAAGGGAAATTTTTAGATATCGTTCTTTTTGGGAAAGGAAGGAGATCTGCAAAAAAGGGAATATTTGATATAAGTAATTAGATGAATAGGAATAAATAATTGAGATAAAGGATCTAGTTGGTGATCTGACTTAAATACACGGTTTAATTTGGGGGTTTAAATCTCCCTTTTAAATTTAAAAATTGTCAAATTAGAAATTGAATAAGTTATTCTTAATAAAAGTTATATTAAGAACTACTATGTCTCATCATTTTGATAATCCCACACCTCTAGCTTACGCCGGAACCGGCACGACATGGTCATCACCGGATGGCTATGTCCTGGCAACACTTGAACTTATATAATTCTGGGTTGCATTAATGTAGGTGGAAGTACGGTTCTACCTGAAATGTACTTTTCAGGGTCGGAGAATATGTGCAGAGTTTATCGAGTGTATAGATAATAACATACAGTTACTTACTTGAAATCCCAAGTAATCTGTCATGTGCTTACTTAAGAATATCTCAGGGGAAGAGGGCTCCAAGATTGGTGATATTCGATATTTGGTTCGTTGTTGAGTGCAAAATACAGCCACGGATTTTTGCGCAGCTCAACTGAATTAGCGAGGCTTTTCCCGCGATTAAAATAAGAAAGAACTACAGTCGCAATTTTGCATCAGCAGGGGAAGAAATCAGGATCCTACTGATTTCGTGTATAGATACTAAAAATAGAGAAGTTTAGAATTAGGAATGTCCCAAGCAGACTTAGTGGATCATATTTTAGTTCGACTCGAACCACAGATCAGGACTACGTGGAGTCAAGAAATCACAAAACACGATACAACTTTTAGAAGTCTTGACTAAATTCGAAGAGATATTCTTGCAAATTACAAAGGGGTTATCAGAACGATAATATAGAAAAGACGAGGTCAAAATGCGCATAGGATGCCTAATTTTGGAAGCTAATGGTAGAAACTGGAGGAATTCTGAGTAAGACGTAGACCAAATAACAGTAGAAATGAGTTTTTACGAGAATAGCCGTCAAAATAATAGAGGGTTCGAGAGGAATAGGTTTCAGAATAATGATCAAAGATTCAATAACAGGAGACTTACTCAGGTCGAAATAGGCAGAAATGATAATTTTAATAAGGGGACCGTAGAAATAGGGGTTCAGTGAAAATTTCAATCGAGGCGATAGGACGCAAAAGGGGACGATTAAATATTGTAAAGGTTAATGATCAACCTCAAGGGATGTCGACAAGAGAGACAATTAGACTTTTCTCGATATGTATATCACCCGTAGAACTTCCCACATTCCTATTTTTTATTAAATAACACATTTTTGAAAGCTATGGGACACCGGAGCAGATAAATCCATTTATATCGGAAGAAGTATATAGAAATATTTTTTCTATAAGCAAATTAAAAATCGCGAGCAGGTAATAACAGCTGGGGTGCGAGAAATGCCAAACAGGGGGATTGTAGAATTGAATATTCGGATCAGACAGTCAGAAAGAATTGGTCATTTCATGTGTGTTGAAGATTTAAGGAATACCCATATTCTAGGGATCGATTCATAAGTGCGTCAAGAATCGTATTAGATTTTGATCAAAAATCGTTAAAATTCCAATTCTCAAATAAATAAGGTGGTTGAACCAATTAAAGGAAAAGGTTGAAATATAGATTTATCTAAGACAAAAATTGGGGAGGTAAGAAAAACAAAACTACAAAATTTGTTTTAGTAGTTTTAAGGTTATTTTCAGATAAACCAGGTCTTACTCATGTTTATACCGTAAATTGACACGGGAGATAACCCACCAGTAGCTTCAAGGCCTTATAGGTCGCACTAAGCAAGCAATAATAGATTTTCACATACAAAAATGTTACAAGAGGAAACGGTGTTCAATTCAATCCCCATACGCGTCACCTGTTGTATTATGCAAGAAAAATAATGGGTTACCACCGGATAATCCGGAAGCATATAGATTTGCAGTAGACTATATAGAAAATTAAATTCGATCACAAAGTATCCGCGATACCCTTACCGTTAATAGATGATTTATTAACGAACATACCACTTGCTCTACAACAATAATGTCATCTCTTGATCTAGAAATTGGGTACTTTCAAATGGCAGTAAACCCCAGTGATATAGTTAAGACCGCATTTGTAGTAAAAGTAGCACTTATGCTTTCAAAGCGGATTGCCATTCGGTTTACCTCAGGAGCAGCTCCCAATTTTCAAAAGCAATTGACATAATCCTAAAACCGGTGATAGGGAAATTTGTGAGTGTTTATATGGACGACGTTATTATTACGTCTCCATCATTCACTCACCATGTTGAACATTTACAAGGGATTTTTCGTTGTTAAAGGATGCAGGATTGACATTAAATAAGGACAAATGTAAATTTGGGTGCGATGAATTGAAATATTTGGGATTAATTATTAGTAAAGAAGGGGTAAAACCTTGGATGAGACAAAGGTTAGAGCTATACAAGAGATGAAACCGCCCCGTAACTCAAAAGAGGTGTCCAAGTTTTAGGTATGTCCCAGTGGTACGCAGAAATTTATTAAATTATGCGGATATTTGTGAACCACTTTATAATCTTAAACGAAAATTTAAAAAATTTGTCTGGTCAATGAAGCACAAAGGCATTCGAAAAGAGGTCAAGGAGGCGGTAACAAAAGCGCCAGTTTAAAATTACCAAACTTTAAGGAGCCATTCGAGTTGGTACGTGCAGTTTCAGGGGTGTTTTAGGAGCAGTACTTAACCAACAAAACAGACCAGTGGTATTTGCGTCACGTACACTGAACAACGCAGAGAGGAATTACACAACGAAAGAATGTCTAGCAGTAGTATGGGCGTTGAACAAACTAGAACTTTAGGAATATTGCAATTAAAAGGTGTAACGGATCACGCCGCCTTAACACGCCTAACACATGGCAAAATTTGTCGAGTAGGATGATTAGATGGGCACTAAAGGATTAGCAGAATTCAATATAGAATGGGGCATAGACCGGGAACTCAAAAATGCAGTGGCTGACAGCATTCTTTCAAGGAATCCCGTTAATAGTATAGTGGTGATAAAATTATTTATTGCCATAATCAGGGATTTGGTACTTACTTCGCAGGAACAATTAATAACTGAACAGAAAAACGACCCAGAATTAGGTCATATATATAGATATTTAGAAAACCGGAAGAATAACTCGGTTAATGCAACGATATGTGAGAAATTGGTCCACGATTTCCGTTTAATTGAAGGATTGTTATTTTTATGCGAAACGCAGCGTCATTAGGTGAAATGCGTGTATACATTTCCAAAATCTTTAAGGAATGAAATAATGAGAGAATTTCATGACAAGCCAATTACTGGACACTTAGGGAGATTTAAAACGTATCATAAAATTCGGGACGTTTGTTATTTCCGTACATGAAAATTCATTGATCAATATGTCTCTACATGCCATATGTGCCAAGTTAATAACTATAAAAACGCGTTACCAGCTGGTCGGTTAAATCGGAATTATATCAAATTATCGAATGAGATAGTGCCGTTAGATTTGTTAGGCCCGTATCCTATATCGAGAATAAGACGTAACCGCTATATTTTAGTAATAAGCGGTGAACAGCCCGTGGGCTGAGAAATTATACCTATAAAAGGCCTCATCTCGTATAATAGCGGATATTTTTTTTGATAACTTTATATGGCGTTAGACTCAATAAAATTATGGTGATAATGGTCCCCAATTTAAATCCGGATTTTTGAGCATAAGTGAAAGATTAGGCATAAAGGCATGTGAAGACTGGTGCATATCGACCTGGCAAATCGGACTGAAAAGAGTTAATCGAGATATAGTGCAAATGATTGCAAATTATGTTAATGATCCACCACGATACTTGGGATCAATTCTTACGTGAGTTTGCTTACGCTATTCGTACGGCGGTGAATGAAACAACGGGAAAAACACCTGCTGAATTATTTTTAGGTCGAAAATTGATTACACCATTTCAAAAACTAGTTATGATATCAGGAAAGTTCAAAATTCAAAATTCCAAGATATACAGAAAAGCTTTTAAAGCTAGACTACGTACGAAAATTAAACAGGAAGGTGGAAAAATATTATAATAGACGTAGAAAAGACATAAAATAAAGGTAAATGATTGGGTCTTATTAGAAAACACACCTGTAAGTTCAGCAGCTAACAAAGTATGTGCTAAATTTAAACTTAAAAATTTGAGGACCTTATAGAGTCTTAGAAGTTAAGAATTGTAATAATATTGTAATATGGAAATCAGAAAAAGATTAACAGATTAACGTGCGATTAAGAAATGAATATATATCATCAGGAAATGACGAGGTCAGATTAGGAACAGGTATCCCCAAATAGTATAAGATCAAGTCAGGAAACTAGTACTTCGGAAAAAGTACATCAAAAAGATTAAAATAGTCACAATATGGGAAAAGAAAAAATCTGCGGTGAAAAACGTAGGTTAGAGCCTTAAAAGGGATTGGTAACCAGCAATCAAATCCAATATAAAAATACGAAGGACTGTAAAATGATGCTAAGGTCAGATCACTACCTAGTTCATTAGGGAATGAAAATAAAAACAAAGGGTTTGATATAATAGGGGGTATTAAAAAGATCAGGTGTGTCGGGGCAGGTGGACCACACAAAAAGAGTGGCAAAGAAGGGGAACAATAATAATAATAAAAGACAAATGTCATCCAGTACTATTTCCAAAAAGCAGGAAAAAGAACAGAAGAGAAATGCTGAAGTTCCAAATAAATCAACAGTCTAGGAGCCACGACGGAGAACAGAAGAACCCCCGACCAGCCAAGGGGAGACGATTGGGGAAGTCAAGGAAAGGACGACAAGGAGATTACAAACCTTACAACAAGAAATTCCCAGTACAACCGAGGAAAGAAGAGTGATAGCACCTCATCGTTGGACGTGAATGTGGGAGAAAACATATAAAAATCAGGTTGTGTTGTTTCATTTTATGATCTTCCAACAAATTGGTCGGAAGAATTATTGCAAGAAGAGTCTCGTTCGGTCGCTTTAAAGTTATAAGCCAAGTCAAACACTACAATGAGTGTTTATTTAATTTGGAACTTTTGACTTGTTAAAAATTTTTTCACGCGACATTTGTAATCACACATTTGTTTGCTTCGATGTATGACTTCATGAGATGCAAAAATTCCTTTGGTTATTTGTTATAATAGTTTATTGAAAATGTTTGTAATTGTATAATATGTGTATATATTTTTTGTTGTATTGTTACGATATGAGGCATCTGGTTGGGAAACGCGGCAGTCAGGGCACTAACAATAATAAAAAATTTGCGGGCTATTGGGAGTTTTTGGAAAATTTGGGGGGAATGGAGATGAAAATTTTTTGGGATATATAAATAATTTTGTGAAATTGATTGATATTATGGAAATAGAGACTCAAAAGGTTTTTTATTTCGGGAGACTACCCGAAAATTTTGAAAAGTATGCAATTTATAGCTTCAAAAAAAAGGAGCAAGACCAGCTCCATATGAAGTTTTAGATGCAAATATTTTGGCAAAATTTTTTTTTAAATTTAATGTATAAAATTTTAAGTAATTGAATGAAAAAGTGAGAGTGGGATAAATTAACAGTAATTATTAATGTTCCTAGATTGGAGTAAATTTTATTGTCACGAGTTTAAATTTAAATTGAATATTAAAATTTAATTCTAAGATGAGTAATGAAAAAAAGAAAAAAATTTTGGGAAAATTATAAAATTTAAAAATTTAAGTTTAAAAATTGCAATAAAAAATTAAAGTCAAGATAAATTTTGGGAAATCAAAAAATTTAAAAATGAGGATTTAAGATTAAAATTTAAATAAAACTAGAAAAAAAAATTTAGAAATAGAGATTTAGACACGAATTTATTAAGGGCATTGAAAACCCCCTTGAAATCACGTTTTTTTTTTTTGGGGGGTTTGGGACGTCTATCGCGTCTTTCTGCTAACATAACCCTATGTTCTTTGAGGGCCCAGATTAATGGAAAAATTTTTCCAACCCAATCCCAAAGAAGATAAACAAAGATATTATGCAAATAGATATACTAAAAAAAAGGATAGAAGCTTTGATGATAAGATATGGCGCGTTTTAGAGATAGTAGTGTGGAATTTTCTGACGAAGCGTGACAAAGCTTAGTGTGAAATTTTGCAGATCAAGATTAAGTCCAATTTTTTGGAAAAAGAAAGAAGCCTAAGATAAAGAAGTTAATCACGCATAAAAAGGAATTTATAGATATCGTTCTTGGAAAAAGGAAGGAGATCCAAAAGGTAATTTTTTGATATAAGTAATTAGATGAATGGGATTAAGAAAATTGAGATAAAGGATCTAGTTGGATCATTAAATACAGGGTTTTAAATTTTGGGGTTTTAAACCCCAATTTAATTAAAATTGTCAAATTAGAAATTAAGTAATATAAGTTATTCTTAATAAAAGTTATATTAAGAACTACTATGTCTCATCATTTTGATAATCCCACACCTCTAGCTTACGCGGAACCGGCACGACATGGTCATCACCGGATGGCTATGTCGCAATACTTAATAAACAAAATTAAGCAAAATTTTTACTCTATTCCATTTATTATATAAGTTAATACGATCTAAGTTTTATTTTATTAAAGCATCAATTTTCAAGTTAACTTACAAAATTTTAAGAGTATAAAACCGAGCTTTCTATATTACCCATTACTTATCATGTGTACATATATATTCTCACTTGGCCTTAGTTTAGAATTACGAAGTCTTTCATCAGTAGTCTAGTGTTGCTTTAGAATGCGATATTAATTTTCCCTCGCCCGATCAACTGATGTATCTTTAACCATGCTTGTACTTTTTTTTTTTCTTTAAGGCTATTTTTTATGCTACTGACTAGTTAAAAGAAAATGGACTTGTGTCGAATCAGTGTAAAGGTTTCTTTTTGGATACATCCCGGAATAAGAAAATTTTTTCAATTATGTAACATTATTTATTACGTAATTATGTACAATTTATAATACAGTTTCCTAAAAAATATGATCTATAATTTTTAAGAGAAATATTTTGACTTTTAATACGTAATACAAAATTCTCAAACTTTTCCAATGTACACTGCTATGCAAAACTTAAGCAAAACATTGTAAATTTTAAGCAAACAGCCATACACATTGCAGAAAAGGGGTTATTATGATCAGTACAATGAACACGCGTAAATCAGTAGAAAAGTGATACGTATGCAAATGTCAGGAACAAAACGTCATAAGCGACGTGAGTGCTCGGAAAATGCGTGCGGTCAGCACGTGCAGTTTAAGACTGCAATAAAAGGAAAAACGGTGGCGCTATTAAAGACATTCACTGCAAATGCAAGTGAGTTCTTTCAGGTAATATGGCTAGATTAAATCACTTGGATGACTTTCCACTTGGAAAAATGATCGGAAAGCTGAAGGAGGGCCATAGTTTGTCCAGCATAACTGAAGAGTTTGGAATCAACAAATTATCCTTTCGCGCTTGGAAAGCCTTCCAAACCATAGATACAGCTGTTATAAAGATTGGATAGTGACCTTCCTAGGAAAATAACAACAGTGGATGACCGATATGTCGTTCTGCAGGTGAAAAGAGCCTGATATCAGTCAGCAAGCCCCATTGCCCAGCAATTGTGTACAGCCAACAAGGTGATAAATGTCACGGTTTACTGTGGTCAGACGACTTCATAAAGGAGTCCTATTCACCCTCCATCCTAAACGCTGCATCCATTTGAAAGTCGGCCATCAGCAGCATCGTTTAAAGTGGTGTAAGAAGCATAAAAATTGAACATCTCCTCAATGGAGTCGGGTCCTCCTTATGGATGAGAGTCGTTTCAATACCATAAGCGATTCTCAACATCAGTTGATTTCGTCGCGACATGATTTCATCTCAGTAACATCCCGGAAAGAGACCGTTACGGTGGTTCTGGAGTTGTTGTCTGGGAAGGCATTATGCTGAATGGGTGGACTGAGCTCCATGATTTCGACAGAGATTCTATAATCGGAGATCGCTATTTTAAGGAGGTAATTCTTCCCCATGTGATTCTGTTCCGAGGTGCTATTGGACCAGACTTCATTTCTATGGTTGACAGTGCATGGACACACCGGACTGATGATGTTCAGTAGCTACTAGAAAGTGAAGATATCATTCGAATGGATTGCCTAGGTTTCTCCCCTTAAATCCCATAGAATATAAATGGGATACTTTAGGAAGATGCCTTGTGGCACAATGACATTCTCTAGGGAACACTCAACAATTGAAACAGATGAAGATTGAGTAATACGCATTCTTACTTCAAGAACTGCTGTACAATCTGGTTCTGAGTATGGAGAGATGGTACGAAGCAACCATTGTAGTAAGGGAAGAGCATATCTCATACTTAGGAACATCTGCTTGCTGTTCTTTCTCTTGGATAGATAATCTTGTGTAACAATACTATGAGTTCAATAAAGCCTATTTTTTTATTGCTATATTCATTGTATTCATTTTTGCATAACTGTCCTTTAAGTTCAAAATTTTTGTTTAAGCATATGCCTCTCAGATGATTTATTCTTGGAGTTATGGAAAAAAAATGTTGCTTAAGTTTTATACACCAAGTTAATTTTGGAAGTTACTAGAAAATTTACTAGAAGTTATTCGGTCTTATTATGACTGTTCAAAATCTTATAAAATATACAAAGGGAACAAAAGCTGGTATTCAAATAAGAGAAATACATGAAGATGTATACAAAATTTATAAGAAAACCGAAAGAATTCTTTTTTCTCATTTCCAATCTTTTAATGTATTGAACAAAATTAGTGTGTTAATTTTCCTTTTTTTAACACTTCCTTATGACATTCTTATACAGTTCTGAAACAAATATTTGATATACTTATTCCTATTTTGCAGTGGCGTAAAGGAGAATATTAGGGTCCCTGCAAGCCAGGTTTTAGGCCCCAAGACAGATACGGGGAACTTTTTCAGCCACTTT
>BMAV01025325.1:0-44277 GCA_019973955.1 Trichonephila inaurata madagascariensis | reverse complement strand
TTATAGCACTGAGCTCTAAATGTGTTCTTTTTTTTTATAAGAGACAATTTTTCTAATTTTTTTTATTTTTCCTTTGCAATGCACTATTTTTTTTTTAAAGTTGTATAAGTCAGTTGGTCTCTAACAAGTGGTATGCTGATAGATTTATTTTTGTTAGACGAGAAGTAATTTTTTCTCTTCTTGACCGTGTCAAGGCTCTTTCATAATATATATTGAAGTATTTGAATAGAGAGATTAGAGTGTTTATAAATCAAGTCATGGATAAATGGTATGCCGGCCATCGTGTACAAGAAAGCGGATATATTCAGTACTCGGGCACTTTAAAATATTGGAATTGATCATATATAATACAAGTATAATTTCAAAAAAAAAATATTTAATTAAAATAGATATTGGTTTATTACTGATGATTTAAGAAATAATTATAATTTTTAGACTGAAATGTTCACAATAAGTCGTGCAGAAGTTTTTTTGTTTCTATTTTTATAAAATATATATATATATATATATATATATATATATATATATTATATTTTGAATTATAAATAGATTAATAATACACTACAGTTTTATTAAAATAAGTTAATGTTTTTATATTGAATTACATTTATATATAAAAAGATTTATTTCCTAAATATTCTTGATCTCTTAAAATAAAAATAATTCTTGATTAGTTTAAATTAAGCTTATTCTACAAGTGTCAGAAACCTTCAAGATTATGCAAAAAAAAATTATTTTTATTTTTGTCGTGAGTTTTTTCTAAATTTTGTTGGAATATCAGAAATCCTTTCTTATACTCGATGAATTCTCACCCTAAAATGTCCGAAATATCTCACTTTTAATTACTTAATTTTAATTGTGTGGCTTTTTTAAATATGTGTACAAAATTTCGTATCACTAGCACACAACATCATTTAACCATTTATTTTACTTTCCTTAACAGTATATCGAAATGAAAACCAAAGCTAGAGCATGTGACATCTGCACTTAGCTCTTTCATGTATTTTACTAAGCCTTTAAAACTTTAAATGGCCTTTGCTCTGGTTTTCATTTTTCACGATAATCGTGTATTTAAATGCTAAAGCATTTTTTTTTAATATAAAGTTTATAAACTTTTTCTGGTTGTTTTGTGTATTATATATTTGATAATTCTGGGCATGGAGTAAGGATTTATGTGAATAATTATTTTTTTTTAACAAATCAACTAAGTTCAATTTGGCTGCGTTCTTTTTATTGAGTTTTGTAGTCTCCGGCCCGAAAAAATTGAAAAAATAAAATTTTCACTCGTAATATCAATCTTAGAAAGTATTTTAGTGAAACCCCCTATTCCCCACACACAGAAGAAAATATATCATAAAATAATATTTAAAGTAGATTAACAATAGATCACTGTAAAGGCAATTAAAAAAATATTGCACTTATTGTTGAAAAATTCTAATCTACTTTTGATGTAATTTACTCATTAATAATATTAATTTGGATCCAAGTGTCACCTACCCATGCATTATGCTTAGTTACTGGGATATGTGCTTGCCAGTGGCGCACACAAGGGGGGTGTCCTAGGGGTCCGGACCCCCCCAAAGCCCTTGATTTTTTTCCCTATTGATTATAATTTTAAGTATGTAATACGTAAAATTTAATTAAATATTTGTATTTAATGTGATTAATTTTATAAATAAATACTAATTACTTATTCAGTTATTAGTTTTTTACTGTTTTTTGTTCCCCAAAATCGACAAAATCAAAAGGAGCATGATACAAGAATGGTGGACTTTCGACTCTGGACCCCCCCTTCCCCTTGGAAAACTTCAGTGTGCGCTACTGGTGCTTGCACTTTTTCACACAAACTGGCGAAGTCTCTAGGTCTATTGAGAATAGCTACAAAATCGCATTACATAGTCTGAATTTCATTTGTTTCTACATTTTGTTTTGTAGCCACTCGCGTTGAGAGAAATATTTTTCTCTTATACACATCAATCTGAATGGCATTAAAATGTTTATAGCTGTGTGAGAAATACTATGTATTTTGTATGAGTTTGCAACCTAAAACTTAGGCGCTGTTAAAAAAGCATCGTAAAATAAAGTTAATATGTACAAATAAAATTTTCAATTTCTTAATGACTGGGATAAGCTTTAAAAATTCTTGTGGGTATGCAAACATTTTGGAGAGCGTAAATCCATTTTGCATACACATTTATAAGTTTTCGATTTTTTGTGTGTGTGTGCGTAACTCGCGGAGCCCCTGGGTATGCTTCGTAGAACCTCAGGGTTTCTTGGAACACAGTTTGAAGATCAATGTGCACAGTTAATGAAAGTTTTTTTTTATTTTAAAAAAAAGAAAACTAACTTTCCAATTTTTTAGCAGTCTACTTACTCCTGAACTGAATCTAAGTCACCCCTTTCTTGTTTGATTTTTGATTCTTACCAATAGGCTTCGAGGGGTTTCTCCCCACTACAGATCAACAGATTTTAAATTTTTAACGTAGAATTTACCCTTCGGTACTTTCATCTACTTGTTTTTTAGAATGTAATCCCCCTCCCCACAAGACGAGTCTGTGTACGGTGGTGAATCTTAAATGGAAAAAATCATAGAAATATTTAATTTTAAAGCATTGATAGTTTTGGATAAAAAATATCGATTTCTTTTCAAATTGATAACATTTTTACTTATGGTCGAAAACAACTTATTTTTCTTTTTAAGCATAAAAAAAAAAAAAAATCTAAATTGAAACCAATTTTTGCTTTTTCCTCTGCTACAAATCACCAAGTAGAGCTAAGCAAACCTTTATTCCATCTTTAAAATGTGTATATTTAAAATTAAAATAAAATTGTTAAAACACATTTGTTTATTTATTCCAGAATATTTAACCCGAGAAGGAATTAGATTTATTCTACGAGAGTATACTTAAAGATATACCATTATTTAAGAAATTAAAATATACATATATATGTTATTCAAATATATATTTTTTTGACCCTGAATATCAATGTTTTCCAAATTTTATTTTGTTAAGGCACATATCTCGTGACATTTTTTCCTTTTAAAACTCTCTCGGGGTTTTCTTCGAGGTATCCTCCCTGGTCGAGGTTGCTGTCCAACATGCAACAGTGAGTATTACTTTCTTTGGAAACATTTTCTAGGAGGTTTTATTCGATATATATTCGACTTTATTTGATGCTCCACCTGTGTAAAATAAAATAAAATTAAATAAGCAAGAAAATGTAAAAAAAAAAATTTAAACGTATTTATTTGGTAATAAATAAAATAACGTTTAATTTAAAACATGTAACGCTTGTTTAAAAAAAACATTAAAAAACTAGATGATTAAATTTATACATCTGACAACTTTCAAATATTTCCAATGATTAACAGAGATTATTTTAAACTGAAAAATAGAAATTAAATGCATCAAAAATTCAAAAATAAATAAATAAAAAAACAAAATCTAAATAAAACAAAATCTTTAAAAATTATATTTTTTCTTTCATATTTTTAGAAATGTTCTAAAGAATTGAGCATTCTTAAAAATAATAAAAACAACTATAAATTACAGATTATAAAATATGAAAATCAAAACACATAAAAATAGGTACTATTATATTTTCCTTACACAGTTAAGAGAATAGGAGAAACTTATTATTATTATTTTGCTTATATTTAAGCTTTGAAAATGTTAGATATGTGTGTGTACGTGTATGTGTGCATGTTGGTACGCAAGTTTAATGGATGTAATCAAAATTAATTTTATCTTATATTCACTGAAACAACCAAAACGCAACATTAGGTTTAATATTGAGTTATAAGCTGTTTCCTTCAAGAACTGGTTGTTGTCCACAGCAGCCTAGTGGTCAAGGTAACAGACTCGTGACCGACGTATCATAAATTCCAGCCTAGTATAGCTGAAGACCCGCCGTGTAGAGGGGGGTGATGCAAATCTGTCGAGTCTCAAATGTCCTCTCGTTGGTAAAGTGTGGAAGTTAAGAGAGGGAGTTGCAAGTTCAGGTGTTGTCCTTGTCACTTTATGACGGGGCTCTATCGTGACATCTATTAATAAACCTCTTGGGAAAACTTTGGGGCCAGAATGGCAATTCTTTCCAGCCAATCCAAGAAGAGAACGCGATTATGTAGATTAGGAAGTGTATATATTGGAGCTTTTGTATTCACGTCGTGTTCCCGGAGTTCTGTTAGTGAGTTCTAAGGAGGGGGTCTAATAGTACCAGTGAAGTTCTAGGAGAGTGCTAGGAGAGTTCTACTTGAAGTTCGAACCCGGAAGATTATCCATTTGCCGGATCAAGTAGGAGCAAGAATTAGATTGACGATATAAGGATTGTAGCTGTTCGTCGTGGCATAGCGGTAAGATAATTTAGATTAAGCTTTAAGACTAGAGCGGATTCTAGAAAGTTAGGAAATCATCTATAAATATAGATTCGGTGGTTTATTGTGCTATTTGTTAGAGAATCGCAGTTTAAGTCTCATCACTCCTGATCATAAGCCTCCCAGACTAGTGTTGTTTGGTTTAATATAAATTAAGATCATAATAAACTAATTTTATTATGGAAGAGTTTGGTGGTTAATCTTTTCTCCCCTCAAACTATGGCCGCGTAGATGATGAAGAGATGATACCCCGTCACAACTTGATCATGGTTCAAACTTACGAGGTCCGTCACCAAAAGCCCTAGTGTAGCTGAACAGTGCGACGTTAATATTCACTCACTCAAGAACTGGTCGTAAAAACAATCTAGTACAGGTAGAGTACCACTATCTGATAAAAAATAATAATTATGCATAGCACTTCCAACTTTTCCTGCAAACTATATGAAAAGGTGAAAAAAGGTTGTTTATAGGCTTATTACGGAATTTTTGCGTAAAATAACACATTTTTTATGCAAGTCGAAATTGTGGAAATTTTTTAAAAATACAATAAACAAGATAAAATAGCAAACTTGGGTTTTATTGTTAATAAGTTTTTACAGGTTCAATCAGTTCGGTTAGTTATAAAATAAAAATGAGTAAATTGAAATACTTAATTCTAAATAATTATTAAACAGTCACTACTTGCTTCTTGTGGTTTTTGAATTTGTAGTTATTTTACCAAGGATTAGTTCTTAAGGATACTAACAAAATTAGGTTGTTTTAGTTGTGCATCAGTTAATTTTGAGCGATATTTTGGTCTTATATGTTCATAAAAATGCTGATCCGAACATATAACAATATCTGATGATCAAATCTTGTTAGGTTGGAAAATTGCTTGTTTGTGCAACTTCCCAAAGTTCAACATTATCGGATCTTTTGCAGTGGAAATAAGTCCCTTATATTTGTTTTTCTGTGTAATACGGTGCTGTATGTTAATAATTCCGATTTGATTTCAGTTGGATAACAATTACCGCCTCATAGAGAAATTGGAAAAGAATTTGTCGACGGATTAGCATTTTTTTTATCGTCTTGAAAATCCCTCAAACCTAACACTAATCGAATCCTGCAAAAATATTCTGGATGTTAAATTTTAAAATCTATGATATAGATTGGAGCATTATTAACTTTGTCGATAGTTTCTGCACTAATGTGAAATATGTTAATCTTTTTCTTCAAAAACGAGAAAAGGAAAAGGAAAACTCTTTTTTTTACAAAAGGTACATGACTAACTAGAGTAGGACAAATACGATCTTTTTCCTATAATCTTAAATTTAAATTATTTAAATGCGCCATATCAGTAACTAAAGCTAAATCCCATAGCTAATCATCATCCTTGGGTAGCAAGCACTCACTGGGTAGCTCATTATTTTCTTCCTGGTATTTTAAAACATGCCCCCTCAAAATTCAAAATCTCGTGAGTGCACTTCCTTCGTAATGCCAGCACAAAATAACAATTAAGGCTGCTTTCGCCATATGTACGAGAGCGTGAACATAACGCGAAGCACATTTTCGAAAAGAAAAAATGCTCACATTTTTATAAAAATTTGTTACATTCTAACTCATGCATTTGTTTATAATAAAGTGTTTTTAAAATTTCAAAAATTTCATAAATAGTTAGTTGTTCCTTTTAACATGTGGAGGGATAGCTCATTAAGCAGTACGGTATAGGAGGAAAATTGCGAAACACATTTTATAAAAGAAAAAATGTGTCAACTTGGATAAAAATGAGTAGTATGATAAAATAAGGGATTCTCTCTCTCTCTCTCTCTACAGGATAGCGAAGCCAGAATATAATATTAATGTTTTAGTACTTTTATATCTGCAAAAAATATTCCGAATTCGGGTCTTATTCTTCAACATTAGCCGAAGACAGCCTTAAGAGCATTCTATTGTAATTTAAATAAGTGCATTTATAATATTTTTTGTGTGTGTGAGACAACCGTATTTGAATAAAATTGTGAAAAAAATTACTATTTTTTCAATTTTTAAAATCTTTCTCTATAACATTTTGGATTATAAATACATTGTGGCACGCGTGCCGTGGGTTGGCCATCCCTGGTTTAGTATTAAGATCATAATTCAATGAAAGAAACTAACGCCAATAAAAAAAAATTATATTACATAAAGATTTCCTGAATATGAGTATAATGTACATATAATCAGATGCTGTCTGCAACCTTATAGAAATTTTCCTTTGTTTTACCAATACCAGTGGCGACATTACAAGGGGTCCTCGACCCCCAAATCCCTTGATTTTTTTCCGATTGGTTATAATTCTAAGTATATAATATGTAAAATTTAATTAAATATTTGTTATTAATGATTAATTTTATTAATTAATGCTAATTATTTATTCATTAATTAGTTTTTATGTTTTGTTCCTGAAAATCGACAAAATCAAAATAGCATGATACAAGAATGGTGAACTTTCAACCCCTGACCCCCTTGAAAAATTCCTATGTGCACTACTGACTAATACTATATAGTATGAATAAGACGATAATAAGCGGTACATTAAATATTTTCAAGATGAAAGTTTTGAATTCTGAAATTATCAAATTCTAAGTTCAATAATTCCATTCTGCCACCAGAACTGGAAGAACCTTTAGAGGGTGAATTCACAAAATAAAATAAAATAAATTGTTCGGTATGAATTTCAAAAAAAATCTATTAGGGAAAACCATTTAAGTTATGAAATCAAAATGAAATAAATTTCATTAAATACCTAAATACAACATTTTTATTTGGTCAAATGATTCGGAATTTCATACATACATGACTCAGAACAAGAACACACAAAATGTATAAAAAGATCGAATTGGTGAACAGATTTCTCAAAGACAAAATGAAATTTCTTACAGAAAATATATTTTCTAGTGTTTCGTTGAGAGTTATACATTTCTATAGATTGAAAAATTACTTTTCTTGTGATTTTAGTCACTTTTTCACAGAAAAATTATTACTACATATTTATTAATAATTCTATAGTGAAAAAATTACTATTATTGTTATACTTCGGAACCTTAGCTCACTAAATAGGGAATGTGGTGTTCTTTTCTATTACTAAATTTGCGCTAGTAATTATGAATCTCGGTCAGACAGAGAGATCGATATCACACAGAGCTGCTAACCGCGATTCTTGTTACGAGAAAAATATAACGTTAATGTGATAACCAAATCTATTATTTTCAGAGTTTTTTTTTCTTTCAAAAGTAAAGTAAAACCTTTCTAATTCAATCATCGTAATTGAAAAATAGGGGTCAAATCGAGCTAAATCGTTCTGTCACATGTATGGTGCTCAAAGTTACGGCTAACGACAGGCATCACTTAGCCCTTTACCATGATAAATTTCATGGGACTTGACCTGGTCTTTACCGATCAGGTGGCATTAGTAACAACAACAGCCTATTTCAGAGTAACGATTATCTCTATGAAAGGAAAAATATTTTAAGCTTGCGAAATTGGAAATTGTTAAAACCGCGATAAAAATGAACTCGAAAACGTGCGTGAATGTGAATCAGCGTGCATAAACATGCACAAACGTCCGTGTGAGCATTTCAGAGTAACTATTATCTCTATGAAAGGAAAAATATTTTAAGCTTGCGAAATTGGAAATTGTTAAAACCGCGATAAAAACGAACTCGAAAACGTGCGTGAATGTGAATCAGCGTGCATAAACATGCACAAACGTCAGTGTGAGCATTTCAGAGTAACTATTATCTCTATGGACGAAAAAATATTTTAAGCTTGCTAAATTGGAAATTGTTAAAACCTCGATAAAACGAACTCGAAAACGTGCGTGGATGTGAATCAGCGTGCATAAACATGCACAAACGTCAGTGTGAGCATTTCAGAGTAACTATTATCTCTATGAACGGAAAAATATTTTAAGCTTGCGAAATTGGAAATAGTTAAAACCTCGATAAAAACGAACTCGAAAACGTGCGTGAATGTGAATCAGCGTGCATAAACATGCTCAAACGTCAATGTGAGCATGACATTTTACATTTACAGACTTGTCTATACTGTGGTATAATATAATCCAAAAAAATTGTTATTTCTTCCCAATTCTACGTATACTCCTCGAAAGTAAAATTGCAACACCACGAAGAAACGTTCGTAGCTAAATGTAAATTACAGGATGGTTAGAGGGGAAAAACGTATGGAAATGATAAAATTCGCGTGCATGTTTGTTCGAAGTATATCCTGTAATGATTTCAAATAGCTCTTGAATATTATTTATTTTATACCATGAAAAATTCAACAAAATTAGATTCATTACAATTTGATTGTAAAATGAGTCCACAGAAAATCAGTCCTCTTTCGCCTCACTGACTTATTTCTCTCGCATGAAATAAGATACTAAAGTGTTTCTTTAGAGGAAAGTCCCATACATAGGATATGTCACAGAGGTCCGACAGTTCTCCGTTCGATCTCGGTAAATCCACACCGAATTCGGCTGAGTTCGTTGGCTCTCAATCCGCCATGCAGTTGTTCCTTCACAATTTCCACGGTTCCAAAATCCGCCTTACTTCGCGGACTCAGTATCGCTTTATTTATCACCGAAGGGACCTCAAACGGTTCCCTGATCAAATCTCTACAGTTCGGAATCCGCCTTAATTCGTGGACTCAATGTCGTTTTCTCTATCACTGAAGTTGACTCAATGGTTCCCTGATGTCCAGTCTTCTTGGTACTCCCTCGCTCTTCTTATATACCTCTCGTCTCTCACGGCCCTCACCTCCTACTCATTCTTTGATCTTTTGTTCGTAGGCCACCTATTTCGAGGCTCATTTGATCTCTTGCCTGTTGGGCGCCGATGGCTGGAGTCTGTCTCGGTGCATATTGTAAGTTTTCAGACGCGCTGTCGTCACCGAATCGTGAGATAATGAAAGCACAATGTTACGGTGTCTCAGAATCTCTGACCACCCAGTTGCGAAATTCTTTCCCAGCAATTAGGAAAATGTCTGGAATTTTCCCACATCTGTCGGCACCACTCTTAGCAATTAAGGGAAAGAGACAGGCTTCATTACAACCCAATTTCTGGTTATAAAGCCAGCAGCTGGTTCGGTCTGCATATGCTATCAGCAAAGGATTGCAGCGACAGATCTATAGGAGGAGAATAGAATATGCCTCGGAGATGTCAGCTAGATGAAGTAGCTCTTGATTTGATGTCATTATTATCGCCAATGAACCAACAAATGACATCGGGGGCACTGTTTTCAGATTAATCTCTATTTATAGGGGAAAGACGGTTGTGTACGGATATCCAGGGATCGTCACGTACTACCCCATATCGTCGACACCACCAGGCTTCGTGGATTGTGGGTAGCATCATGCTCGAAAGCGGATTTTACTAGTGCACATTACCGTCAGCTTAACAGATCAAGTTCTCATGCTACACGTTAGTTTACCTGTCGTTTAGCTATTGTGCTTAGTACATTATTCCGGCGGGAAAATGCCTTATCTTATGTCGCACAACGCACTCTCAATAGGCTGGATAGAATGAACTCTGGGCGGCAGATGTCAGCCAGAGAATTTTTCAAGAGGGTCCGGGATTGAAAAGATCATCGCATTTTTTAGTAATCTATTTTTGGAATTTTGTCGATTCCAGGAACAAAACAGTCAAAACTAATTATTGAATAAATAATGCTTGAAATTTTAATCAATTATTCAGTTAATCAACAATATTTAATTAAATTTTACGTGCTATTATTACTTAGTAATTATAATCAGCGGAAAAATCATGGCTTCTTGAGGGTCGCACCGCCTCTTAGATAGCGCCATACTGCAGGGCGGCAACCTCATCCAATGTCTCTTCTACCGAACATGAGCGGGTTCTTATCGTAAATGCGGTACACTGAGAACCATAGGCGTATATCATACAGGAACTGCGATCTGCAATGGACACGGCTTTTTTGGCAAGGAATATCTCAAGATACTATTAATAACTCCATTGCCAGTGTACCTCTCCCTCTAGAGGCCTGTATAGCTGTCCATAGAAATACAGAATAAAAGTTCTGTATCAAATAATTTTCTCGTTTTTTTAATCATTTATTTTCATCCTAGTGATACCTCCCCACCGTTCTTGTTTCCACGTGGTTAAGCATATTCCTTCAGAGTGTTATAATTTCATGAAAAATGAAAGCTGAATAAATCCTCGTGAGATATTTTACTTTCAAAACAGAATGATGCTCTCCTTTTGCTATATTTTTACTACTAAATGTTCTTATACAAACAAAAGTTTCCTGTAATTCTCCAGTACATAAGCGTAAGAGTTAAAAATAACAGATATTTTTAAGCAAGTGTTTTAGCAAACCTTATTTTATGCGAACGATTTTGAAACAAGATCATGTTTGCGACTATTCTACATTCTTTGAAACTGCATAGTCTCTTTCATACAGTTCAAGTTATATTTTTAAATTGAACCAATTGATACAATGTCATACTTTAACAATGGAACATCAATTTTCTCAATGTTTATGGAAAAGAGCCTCAAATTTATTAAAACAGGACTTTTCCTCCTGTTCAGTAATAATTTTATTTGTGTTTAAATATGCATTAAAAGGAGTTGATAAATTTTAAGAAAAACAATAATATATCATAGGCATGATCAATGAAAAATTCGAATAATTATAAAAAAAAACATTTGAAGAAAAAGCAATTCACGCAATTTGAATTAACCTTGAAAATATGTCCAAAATAAATTTACTGTTGGATAATATCACACTTTAAATATGCATCATGCGTAGCAGATATTTCATGTGCACTTACACATTTTTTGGTTTCTTCCATTAGCGCAGTGGTTTTCAAACCCCAGTCCGTGGATCAAATACTACCGGTCTGCACAAGAAACATTAAATTATTTCCATTTTATTTACTGCGGCATATTTGTATTGGGTTTGGGCATACATTTTATGAGAATCACTTTATATTCCTTGTTAAATCACTTTATATTCATTTTTAGTGTAGCTATATTTTATTCTGAAGGGACGTTTATATATATAAATACAATTAAAATAAAATCATTAAAACCAAACAATCTAAAATATAAACAACCAACATCCTCCCCCCTCAGCGGGGCGCGGTAAAATTATCCAGCGTTGACCGGTCCGCGGCGATAAAAAGGTTGGGGAACACTGCACTAGCGCACAAAGGGTGTGAAGTCCCCGGGTCCGAACCCAATTCTCATATTCCTTGATTTTTTTCCATTGATTAAATCGTATGTATATAGTAAGTAAAATGTGATTAAGTATTTGTTCTTAATAATTGATACTCAGTAGTTGAGTGGTAGTGCATCGCGCTTTCACACCATTGGTTGGGGTTTCAAACCCTGGGTTAATGAAGGTCGATTCAACCTTTCATCCTTTCAGTGGGTTGATAAATGAGTGCCAAGCTCGCTTGGGAACTAAACACTGGAAGTTTCGCGTTAGACTGACCACCTGATCGGAACGTCTGCTCGTGCCCTTCAGTGCCCAAGGTCACGAATACTGAGATGGACACAATAGGCCTTGGCCTTCATTGGCTGTTGTGCCAGAGTAAAGTTTTCTTAATAAATAATTTTATTATTTAATGGTAATTATTTATTCAATAATTCCTTTTCCCGTTTTTATTTCCCCAGAATCAATCGACAAAATCTATTTGGCGGTGTATTTGGGCTTGATAAGAGTATGGTGGACATTCGACCCTGCTTCCCCTCACCCCGCTTTGAAAAATTTCTGTGTTCGACAGGAACAGATGTCTCCTAATTAATTTAATTCGACTCGTTCAATTAAGCTTATGAACTTGAATAACACACAATTTATACTCAATTTTTTGTAAATGTAGGACTTACGAAAATAATTTAAAAGCTTTCAACTACATAATTAGTTATATTAGAACTTATACTCAGAATAATTAATTCCTTTTAATTTCGTTATACAAGAACACGACTAGATAATTGGCGCGGAGATAACATTCTATGCTTAGGTTCCTGATTCGCCGACACTTGAGCATGCAGTCACTTCCGCTGGGTTTGTAATCCCGTGTTATGTTTTCAATCCCAGAATTTTGGGATTACATTATCCAAATCCCGATTGGTCCCGGGATTAGGATTAGACTATTTATTAAAAATACTTACACATAAACATTGCTGAAATTGCATAATAAAACTGAAAATATCATGAAAAATTGGTTTAATATTAATTTTATTGTGTGTGTGTGTGAAACAAAAACAAAAAAAACTTAATTCATTGTAATAAAAAATTAAATAGAAATTGTAAAAAATGAAATTTTTACATGGAAAAAATATATATTTTCTTTCTTGTAGTTTTGTAAACAAGCTTTAAAAAAAACACAGCTCACCCAGCACTTCACCGTTTAAACGGCTTCTTACTTTTGTTACAAATTGTCCTGCCGAAAAAAAATGCTCGCGTGTAGGTGTTATCATTATTAAATAGGAGTACGTTCTTTTCAGGTAGTAACCTAGTCTCCCTCCATTTTTAAAAAAGAGACATTTCCTTTTGAATTTTCGATGACAGTGTCTCAAATCTAATAGACTGCATTAGTGTACATACCTCTTTGATAACTTTATCTAGTTCTTCTGCTACACTTAATGGTTTTTGTGTACAAATTTATTCAGTTATTGAATCAGAATGTGAATCAATATCAAGTTACCTTATTTGAAATAGAAGATCCATTTTCATGAGTTGTTAGTAACGCAATGGGATTTGAAGTGTCTCAAGTCTTTCAAGCAGGTCCACTATTAATTAACGACATTTAATTGAGGAAGGAACGGTGACAAAATCTATTCTTGAGATGTTACTTATATTATTGTGCAAGTATTGCAGTGAGCCACTTAGATGTGTGCGACGTTCTCCCATACGGGAAATGAGAGCTACATATATATTTTTTTACTTATAACACTTATAATTGCACAAAAAAATTCTACGCGCATATTTCATAAACGAAATATATAAATTTTATAAGAACTAAATTGTTAGAAAATTTTTATGAGAAAAAAAAATTTAAAAATATAATTTAGACAAAATTTAAATCCAGGGATTAGTTATTTTAATTCCGGGATTTTGGGGCTCTGCAAACCCTACCTCTTTTACCTCTAAACTTACTATTTACGTGAGGTTTATCTTGAGCCTTCTTATTGCTTAAAGCATTACATTGAGAGATATGTTGGTTCTTTCAGCTTGAAAATACATTTGAAAATTAGGGGTAAAATCTGCTAAAAGAGCCAATTCTATGGACTAGATTTTATCAAAGCGTTTCCGAAACACGTTTTGTTTTTCATTCCAGAAACGATTTTATTTCATTTTGCAAATTATGAAACCATTCCAATATTTTATTTCGGCTGCAGCATCTTCTGGAAAATAAATGATGTTCTCTTTGTCAGCATCCATAAATTTAAGGAAATCTTGGAATTGGCAACGATTCAATCTCTCGGTTGTCATGAAATTTATAGCTTTGATGACAATTCTCTAGAAGTTAGACAGTTGAAAAACATTTGCACATACATTTTCTTGGAGTACTATGCAACGTAAATTTTAAAACTTGTTATCGTCTTCCATAAATTTTACAATTTCACCCCTTTTACTTATTCGAAGTTCAAAAGACAAAATTCATTTTTCTTCCTGTTCATTTCTTGGTATATATCTTTTAAGGGAACCAGGACATCACACACATTCAAGAAACCGATTTTTCAATTTTAGTATTAAATTTCCATTCATCTGGATCTAAAAATGCATAACACTTATATGCTTCATTGATAAAATAACCTTAAAATATGAAAAAAATAACTGACAAAAAGTAAACAAATGTTTAATAATGTTATATATTTTTCACTACTTCTCCAAAGCATAACTTTTTGCTTTTAGGTACACTTAAAAAAAATAAAAGTTTGCACTATAGGGTTCCAAATTTTTATACTTCTATACAAGATGCTTGTGCATATAGTGAGCCTATTTTTTTAGCCGAAGTAGTACATAGTTTTTTAAAAAATAGTTTTATGTATGAAAAAGGGAAAAAAAAAAAATTCAAAATTACAAAGTTTTATAACTTTTTTAAAAAAAGCTATCTTATTTTAAAAAAAAAAAGAAAATAGGTTTACTGTATTTTGTGTATTGTTTTATATATGTACAGAAAATATTTTACATATTTAAGAGAGACTTTTAAAAAAAAAATGGTACCTATAAACATAAACATGCATTATGAGATCTCAAAAATTATGACCACTTAGATTAAACTGAAAAATAATTTTTTAACTAAAAAATTATTTTTTGTATTTCTACAGAATGATTAAAATATCTTTGTTAAAATCACAAAAAAATCTAATTTCTGGTGGAAATTTTTAAAGATATATGTCCTATGTACAAAGAGTCTTATTTTTGGTACTTTACTCTTGCGAACACTTCCTAGTATTCTTAAAATAAACGTATCTTTTAAAGACAAGAAATCCATTTGTTCTTTTGTAAGAAATCACTACTTACATCAGTGCTTCTCAAACTTTCAATGTTGGCGACCCAATTTTCAATCATAATTTTCATGGAGCCCCCCTTCATATAACAATAATGTACTGAATTCAATAATACTTTGACACTAAGGCTACAGCACGACTTTAGTTATAAACTGTACAAATTATTTAGACAAGTATTAAATTGTGCATACTATTTTGCTTGTTACAGGCCAATAAGGCATTACTAATTATTCACCTTGTCCTTAACTTAATATTGATGAATTAATGATCAAATACATAGTGCAATACTGATACATTTATAAGTATAATATATTATTGTATAAATATGTATTGTTTATTATCTCAGAATGTATTTTCCTCTAATTCCTTTCATTAAATTAATATTTTTTAATTTTCGACTTTTTGATATGCTCGCGCCCCCCTAGTAGGATTATCATGCCCCTCTAGGGGGGCGAGTCCCACACTTTGAGAAACCCTGACTTACATAACAAGCAACTTTGAATTTTAAAAACAAACAGCGTGGTTATTGCACATGTTAAAGAAAGCAATTATTTAAGTCTTTCTCATTGCTAAAGAATGTGCTCCGTCATTTTCTTGAAATTGTTGTATTGGAGGCGAAGAAAATGTAGAACATGTGGTCCTTCTGTGTTCCAAGTTTGTTAGAGACAGAAAGATCCTAAGACTGGGTCTCAAGGGCATTTATGCAAATTGGCCTCTAGATTTTCCCCAATTTATTTCCACAAGAAGTAATTTGAAAATTTTTGTAGATTTCTTGTAAATATTTGTAATTCCTCATGACTTATATTTTCTTTTCTCCTTATGTAATGTGGTTTATGCATATTTTTGTCAACATCATGTGATATTTTGGTTTCAAGGAGGTTTATAAATGGTTTCAATTAAAAAATTTCAAACATTCGCCGCTTATAAATTACTGGCAACTTAAAATTGTGTATTTGCATGGATCATTGTGATAAAGTTAAGAATTTAACTACTTTACTCCCCTAACTTTGACACCATGTCAAGGCAGAATTTTTGAGTATAAGTCCAACATAAGGTCTAGTAATTTTTATTAATAACTACGCATTATTGTTTTTAAAACAAACAGGATTCGAACATATAATTAATTCGTGAATTACCCAAAACGAAACGTTGGGCATTAACAATTGAATTACTATGATTCTGAATTCGGTGAAATGACACAACCTAAATGATAAGAAACAATCAGATTAAAGCATCATTTTATATAGCTTTTCTTCTATCTTTAACTGAGTTATTTTATTCCTTAAAATAACATTTTATATGCTGGGTTGTGGAGAAATATTTACCATGCATATTAAATTATCTTTTGTATGTTTTCCATAATCTATTTTAAGAATTTGAATCTATTTTAAGGTATTTTATCACATGAAAAGAGAGTAAGTACTAAAAAGAAATAACGACACAATTTAGTGTAAAAAAAGGTACATAAATATTTGAACAGCATTTCTTTTGTAACATCTTTTATTCAAACAAAGAAATATGCTTTTCATTCGAATTCTTTTCGAATCTCTTAACCTTAGAAATTATTTATTATCATCAAGGAATTTTCATTTTCATTCTTCGCTCCGTTATGTATCGTTTTAGGGTTGAGATGAGTTTACTTTAAAACACAAGATGCTATTTTAATTCAACTTCCCCGCTTGAGTACAACAGGGAAGGGGAAAAAATCTCTTAATTCATTTTTCACATATGAATACCAATCAAATCTCAGCAATTATTTCGAGTAATTCTCGTATGGAATAACTTTGGAGAGGTGTAGAAATTTGAAAGGGGAAGCAACTCAGGTGTCATTCACGGGCGTAGAGCCCTGACTGGGCCCCTATCAAAACTATTTCCGGCCTTTTTTTAGAAATGAAAGGCTTATTAGTGGTACTGTAGTTACACATGGTGGGGCCCCTGTAGCTTGGGGGCTGATACGGCGGTAGCTACGCCCCTGGTCATTCTCCTCGCTTGACCGGGATTCAAAATTACGAGGTCCGTCTTCAATTATTCAAGCTTCAAAGTGTGACATTGAATCTTATTAAGTAAGCCAGTGCTTCTCAAACTTTCAATGCTTGCGACCCTATATTCAATCAGAATTTTCATCGCGCCCTTCCATAGAATAACAATGCATTGAATTCAATAATACTATAGTTTGAAGCAAAATCTACAATACCACTTTAACCTCTTAAGTGTCGCAGGCGTATATAAGCGCCTCACTCAGGCAAAGCGTTTATTACCCAGGACGTATATATACGTCTTTCCAAAGTACAATCCTTTCTGTGCATTGCAATCCCTAAAAAAATTCCGAAGGCTTTGAAATGCAATAAAAAGACATTGGCAGGGTTTGGACGGATTTACTCATTTGAGAATTTTTAAAATTTCCCCCAATACATTTCATACGCGGGTTACGTGGAAAAAAGGTGGCATTGGGGGGGAATCGCGTAACTTTAAAACGGATTAAAGTATAATTTAAAATTTAAACCGTGCAAATTATCAAGATAAGTGTTAATTTGGCAAAGCCCATGGGGTCATCGTTAATTATAAAGCTTGTTCTTAGTATTGTTAAACTAATTGTAAAATACATTGTGCAGTACTGATTTATTTATAAGTGTATTATATCAGTGTAAAAGTGTATTTTATTTTTTTATTATGTCAGAATGTATTTGCTTGTTTACTTTCAGTAAATAAATAATTTTTTAAAATAATCTTTTGTTTTCGACTTTTCAATATGCTCGCGCCCTCCTCTTAAAGTTATCACGCCACCTAGGGGGCCGCGCCTCCTAGTTTGAGAAACGCTGGAGTAAGCAAATCAGATCTAATGGAATAACAAACACACACACATATATATTTAGTAGTAGAGCACACACGAAATTTTCCAAAGGGGTTGGGGGTTCAGGGTCGAAAGTCCAACATTCTCGTATTATGCTTCAACACGCCGCCCAGCATATTATTTCGACTTTGTCTATTTTCGGGAACAAAAACAATAAACAATTAATTATCGAATAAATATTAGCATTAATTAATAAAAATAATTATCAATAAGAAATACGTAATTATAAATTTTACATACTATATACACAGGATTATAATCAATCGATAAAAATCTAGAGCTATTTGAGTTTGAGACATGACTTGTGGTCCCCTGATATATACATATATATATATATATATATATATATATACACATGCCCCCCATGTACATATATATGTGTGTGTGTGATATATTAAATTAAAGTGATGCGATATATAAAAAAAGTTTCACTTCAAAAACAAAGATGCTAAAACAATTCTGTAAACAATTAATTAACGTTTTTAGAATACATTTTTTTCTCGAAAAAAAATCACTTTGGGATGTTACCAATGAAACCTTTTATTTAAAAATGCCGATTTTGTAACTCACAAATGAATAAACAATTCAAGACACATCCAAGCACATTCCTGAAAACAAGAATGATTATAAAGTTGTGTTTTAATTTTGCTAAACTTCCTGCATACGTTTTGTTTGCTTAAACTTATGTCAGTATACTAATTGGGAGAGAATTTTGCTTGTTCCGGTGAGTCTCTAATGGAAACACAGGTTATCTATCTTAAGTAAATGTAGCATTCATATTACATTTGCACATTCAGTTGTCGGTATGATCGAGTGCAATCTGATTCTTATAGTTATAGTGGTAAGTTTTAAAAGAAAACATTTGCTACCAGAAGCTTCTAAAAAGTAAACAAGTTTTAGCCGAAATTATTGAGGCTTTTTAGATAAAAAGAAAAAAAAAGACTTCAACAATTTTGGTAATTTCAAAAACAGATTAGATATATTTTATCTTTTCCCCCAAAGAAAAAGTGTTTTGTTGATTGGCAAATGAAAGTGCAATGTGCTTTAAAAATTACATAAGAATGCATGATTGTATGGAAAATCTTTTTAAAATCAAGTCTACTCCTTATTGTTTTCAGAATATTTTTTATCGAGTTTTTAAAAATTTGTTAAGAAAAACTGTTTCAAACAGAGAAAAAAGATGTTCTTAAATTATATTTATAGCCTATTTTTGATACTCGAATTGCTTTTGTTGTTCTTTATATCAACTAGAAAAGGATCCTTTAAAAATTTTATTGCCTATTTTTGACAATAGGAAAGTTTTTTTTTCCTTTCTATTATTTTAAAAGTACGTAAAAACTGCACTGACTAGAAGAAAAAATTTTAAATTAAGTTTACAGACTATTTTTCCCAAACAAGAAGGTTTCTGTGAAATTTCTAAAATGTAACGTATGAAACTGTATCGAGCAGAGAAAAAATATTTTAGAATGATGTCTTCCGGACGTACGTTGAAACATAAGATTTTGCTTGCTTGTCTATATGTTTATTTTCGAGATACTCCAAATTGTTGTTGTACAGCATGCTTGACAGTGAAATTGAGGCCATCAAAATGACCACAGTCTCTTATTTTAAAAATAAATTTTACTTTTATTGAAAGCAGAAAAACTAAATGTAACAAAAACCATATTTAAAAACAAACACAAACAAAATGAAACCAGGACAACATTTCAAGTCAATGACATAAAGTAAAATCACCTCATCCTCACTTAACGAGAATTTCCCATCATTTTTTAAAAATTGTTTACAAAGTTGCCACTATACATGAATACGATAAACTAAACTCAGTAATGCAACAGCGCAAGAGGGCCTACTGTGACCATCTCAGTATACGGGATATTAAGCACTGAGATGCATTAGCAGATATCCCAGTCAGGTGGTCAGTCTGACGCGAAAGTGTCCATCTCCCCCTGCTAAAGGGGACGTTTAGATTTCCCCCCACCCTTTTTGGGGTTGGAATTTGAAGTGTCCATGGAATGGCCGAAAATGTCAGCTGAAAAGGGGACGGAGATTCCCCTTCCCCCCTTGGAGTTAGAAAAAGAATTAATTCTATGTCTGTGCGTGAAGGAGAACAGTTCTGTCCGAGTGTTGTTTTTCTAAAAATAAACTTTAATATTTAAATTTTAGACCTCATGTCTTTAATTTCTTTCCGTGCCCATTCAAAGGATCAAAACATTAGTGTGACCAACCGTTCTACTTTAGGGAGGACAGTCCCTTTTTTTTTATAGGTTCTGTCCTTCCTCGCAAAGTGTCCTCCTACTCTTATCCTCATTTTCAATATTTTAAACCTGATCTGTTAATCTCTGTATTTAGAGATGAACCAAACGTATTTCCATTGTGTCAAAGACTGATCTGAAACAAATATCACAGGAAATAAAAGTTTTCAATGGTATTTTTTTGACTTCATTGCAAATAAAGTGGGCAAATATAGAAAATTGTGTTGAGTATTTATCGAAAGAAATGCCTGATATTAAAATCGATGACAATGGTCTGTTTGAAGAAGAAAGACGACTGAATGAATATTTAAATTCTGATACATTAGAACAATTGGAAAATCAGCATGCTGAAATTGATAAAAGATGGGTGAAAATACTTAAACCCTTTCCAAAGTGAACACATTCTGTATGAAAATTTTGTTATTTTTGTTGAATTTACTTTGTGCTACTCTGGAACTAATATAGTAGTTGAAAGAGTTTTTTCAGTTGGTAATGATTTTTGGACTTTACAAAATTTACAAGCAACCTGAAGTTGCAAAGTTTGTCAAATTGAAGAGACTTAAATGGGCTGGCCATCTGGCTAGAATGAATGAAGTTCTGTGCTGCAAGAAAATCTTTCTGGCAAAGCCAATGGGAAATGGACCTTGGGGCAGACCCTCGTTAAGATGGATTGACTGTGTTGAGAAGGACCAAAAAATTTTGGTAAAAAATTTGGGAAAAAAAGTTGTAAAGAAAGGGAAGCCGGGGTTTTGGTTTGAGTTTGAATTTGAATTTTAATGGCGCAAGGGCCAACTTCGGCCAATCTGCGCCAAATAGAAGGGAAGGAAAGCCTGAAAAGATTTTGAAAGGCCGGGGCCCAAAAGGGTGTCGAGCCATTGAAGAAGAAGAATGATTTTTGGACAAGTGAGAAATCAAGATTGAATGTTAATATATTAGCTACAGAGCTTACCATAAAATTTAGTAAGAAGGATATTTTTTGCTCCGAAATTTCCAATATATTAGAAAATGATATGTTGACAAGAAAAAGAAAATCATTAGATGGAAAAATACTCGTTTAAGTAAATAATTAAAAGGAATGTAAGCGCAATTAGCATACTTTTGTTTGAATTAATAAAATTTTTCATACGTTGATATTGTAATTTTTTCTTAAATTTTTCATCCTCCTTTTCATTATAAAAAAAAAACTGGTCACCTTAATATTATAGTTAATATTTACACGAGGCAAAAATAAACTAAAAAATCCCCCCAAAAAAATATTGTAAATATACCATCTCGGTAACCTCTATTCTCAGGTTGAAAGGAAGTGATACATAGCAATTTATTAGGTAAGTTCGAAAATTTTACATAAATTTTAACTCTACCGACAGATATGAGATTTATGCATTTTAACATACTGTAATGCCATTAAAAAACCCATGGAGTATAATTTATTTATCTTTCAATAATCTTTAAAATAATAAAAAATTCGTCACGGAATTATAATTTTTATTTTATAGCACTTAAAGACGTACTAGCTGTGGGGCCCGAGTTGCAGGGGGCTTTCTTCTTTTTATAAATTTTCCCCTTTTCCTTTCCCCAAAAAATTAGCAATTCTAAAAATTTTTTCAAAATGTCCCCCCTTCCTCCATTTTTAGCCCGGCGTTGTTCGGGCTTTTACCGAGGTATAATTTAAAAAAATTCCCCTGTTTCGAAATTTTTCGTTTTTTTTCTGTGTCGGCGGGTTTTAAAATTTCGGGTTTTTTATGTCAGAAATCAATTCAAACCTTAAACGAATTTCTCTCCTATACTGAAAATTTACACACTCTTGTACGGATTAACGCGTTATTAATACTGTTTTTTATTTGCATGTTATGCAAGAAATAATTGTGTATTAAAATTCAGAAATATTTTTTAATACAATAATGTTTCAAAACTAATATATCTTTGTTTCTCTCATTAAGACATAAAACCTAAACACAGTGGCAATACAGACCATGGAGGACTAAGTCTTACTGTGCCCATCTGAGTTTTCTTGAACTTGGACACTGCGGAACATGAGCAGATGTTCCAGTCAGGTGGACAGTCTGAAGCGAAATCCCCAGTGTTTAGTTCCCAAGCCAACTGAAGAGAAGAAAAGTTGAGTCGACTTTTGCCAGCCCGGGGTTTGAATCCCGGATCTGTGGCGTAGATGCGTGATGATAATAATAAAGAAAACTCGGGTTATAAAAAACCACGGGGAATTATAATTTTTATGTTTTCCCTTTTTTATTTTTTATTTAAAAAAAATCCAGAGATGCACTTAAAAATATACTTTTAATTTAATATGTAATGTGAAAATTTAAAACGTATTATAACATGGAAAGTAATATTTTAAGTTTGTACAATCGATATAAGGAGAAAAATAATAATAAGTAAAAAAAATTAAGATACATTCAACAAATACGAGTCGAAAAAGATCAGAGCCTCATGAATCTGGTCTAATTTTAGTTCTATGTCGTCCGCATTAATAATTCGTAGCTACTCCCCTGTCCCAAGTCCTTCAACCACTTTTCCACTTTTTCAGTTCAACTCGTTCTTGGTCTCTTCCTCTTTTTCTCTGGAGTTTGGAAAGTTATTTTCTTATTAGGATTTTTGTCACTATATCGAAATACACGTCCCAGCCACCTTACTTGGGAAGTCTTGATCACTTTAACTATGTTGGGTTCTAAGTCTATGTTGTATTTCGACTAAAGTTCAGGATTTATCGTATTCTCCAGATTCCGTTTTCTCTAACTGCACCAAAACTTTTTCACAAGATTTTGCTCTCGAAAGTCACCAGTTTCTCTCCGTCTTCTTTGTTAACTGCCCAGCGTTTGCTGCTATATAAAGCAATTAGTCTTACTACAGTCTTGTATAACTGTATTTTTGTTTTGCTACTGTAACGACGACGTATTGATACGACCCACACCCGTCCATTCATGTCCACTTTGATAGATTAGAGCAAGTGGCTCGCTTGTGGATCGGAGACACTGCACGTGGCTTTGGGGTCATTGTCTATTGTTTGGCCTCGGGTCCACAACGACAATATGTCTGTAAGTCATAATAGACATAGAAGTGCCCCCGCCATGTGACAGTTGACGGGGCCTGTCTGACTGAAGAGACTGACGCCTTGAAGGACGACGGGAGAATGGCTCCAAGAAACAAAGGCGGCGTAGTGGACAAAGATCCAGATGTGTGGACGAACTGTCTGGTGCCGGTGCATTCAAGAAAGACCGGGAGAGGTTTTAGGTCCCCCCAAATTTGGGACGTTAATGGGTCCGAGGGCCATGTGCAGACTTTTATGAGCTGGCCAATGAGAAATGGCGAGGAGCGTGAAGTGGAATCGCCCCTGTAGTTTAAAAGGATCATTTTTTGGAGAGAAGTGATCGGAGATGGAGATCGGATTCGAGATGAAAGCGGATTTTCCTGAAGTAAGAGGGAAGATAAGAGGATGAACGCCGGCGGCATTGGAGAAGCTATCTAGCGACCTACTGAGATCTATGGGGAAGCGTCCTTCGGACAATGCAGAGATGTGTGGGAGAATGAACTCCAACATCTGAAAGAGACTGATCATATCGGCTTGGTGCAAAGAGACATTTCCATATCGCATTATTAATAATTATTTTGTTGAGAAAATAAAATTTTATTTTATTTCTACAATTTGCTGTGAATTCATCATCACGCTACCCGTCCACGATGTTACACTACTTATGTATTTAGATTGAAACTGGTTTCGCAATCCATGATAACATCTGGTATCCATCTTGGTTCTATTTTTGTTTTTAATTTTTATGTTATTACTATTATTTACAATTGTGCTTAAGTATTTAAATTGGGTCACATATTCATTAATTTTCAGCGGTTGTAGATTTAAGATTCTGTATGTTATTGCCATGAATTTAGTTTTTTCTTCGTTGACCGTGTCAATCCTTTGTTTTTTGCTGCTGTCTCGAGTGCACTGAAAGCCTCTACTATAGATGCCTCACTCTTTCCCACGATATTATTATCCTCTGCAAATGCTAGCAATTGTACGGATTTAACAAAAATTGTTTTCCGAGTTTGTATGCCAGTCTCTAGTTGCTTTCTCATGTGCTAAATTAAACAGGACACGACATGAGTCTCCTTGTTTTAATTCCTTTTCAGTATAGAATGCATCTAATAATTCTGATTCCAACTTTACATTTTACTCTGTAAGTTAATGCTAGCTTCAAGATGTATTTAATTGCAATTTGCAAATTATAGCTGTAATTTTTTTTCTATTTAAGTACTTTAATTATTTTGTTTGGTTCAACTAGTTTGCCTTTTAAGCTTTGGGTCCTCAAAATTGCTCAATGAATGGTAGAACTTTCTTAGTTTTAATTCATATTTTTTAAGTTTCAAAGAACTATGAAGCTGTTCACAAATTACTTAAAATGACACTTGATACTTCATTCTATAATAATCAAAACCTAAATCGTAAATATAGAAATGATACTTAAAAAAGAGCTGCATAAATTAACTAGTATAATAATAATTTTTGTTACGCATGGATATGCATTATTTGTCATCTTGTTCTGAGCTGTGATTATAATTTTTTAAATAAGTTAAACAAGAATTGTTTTTAATTTAAAATAAGTGACAAAAAAGATACTTTTTGAATGACTATAAATAAGCATATTTCAACTATAAATTGTTTCTTCATGCTATTACTTTTTGCGCATATAAGAAATGATTACTTCATGGAATATTTCAATATGTATCTGAATTAGAAAGTGAAAAGGAACGTAGAAACAATATGGGAAATAATTATATGAAAAATATCGGTCAAAATTATTTTATATTTAATGTTATCGCTTAAAACTTTTGAAATTTAGTACAAAAAAGAAACCAGAACACACTTTTTAAAGCATTGGAGAAATGTTTTTTTGCAAAAAAAGGATGAATATTTGAAATGGAATCGTTAAATTACAATGTACTCTTATTTTTATTTAACAAATTGCTGAAATAAAATTTAATTATGATGACACAATTTATCCAGATTAAGTAATTAGAGAAATTTTGTGTTTCATGTCGTACACAAAAATTAAATAATTTTATTCACGTGACTATCATTTTAAAATACTAAATAACCATTTAAATTTCCTTTTCAAAATAAATAGTAAAATAACATGTAATCATAAATCTAAACTTTTTTAAAGTTGTTGGAAACACAGATATATCATTCTTAAATATGTTCTGACTAATAAGTTTTATTACATTTGAACTCTTTGATAACAATAAGTATAAAATTTTAGATTGCTTATCAATGTCACACTGAGAAGCAATACGAGGGCTATTGATGACGAATCTCTAATTTTGGTCCACGGCCAAGCGACGAAGATGAAAACCTGAGCTCTCCAAACTTCCCCCTCACACTAACAAAAGCTTTCGAACCCGGCATATAGCATTAACTCCTTGCATAATTAGTCTAAGATGACAACAGGACTCGAACACATGAGTGGGCAGTAGTTAAGCCCATCAGGTTTTGCGATCATAATCGCAAAATCTATGACGGGGTATAAAATTTTTTTGGGAAAATAAGAAACATATTTTTTTTAGAGACAGCTAAGTTCTATCTTAACTAACCAAATAAATCAGCGTGTGTGTGGGGGAGGGATCCCTTACCTGCCATAAAGAAATTATGAGCAAAGAAAAATTATGTGAAATACTAAACTAAACTGAGTGGCGCAACTGACTATAAAGGGTCAAGTCTTACATGTGCCTATCTCAGTTTTTGTGAATCTTGGCACTGAGGTGCACGAACAGATGTTCCTGTCAAGTAGTCAGACACGAAACCCCAGTGTTTAGTTCCCAAGCAAGCTTGATACTGTTTTATCGACCCATTGAAGGGATGAAAGGCGAAATCGATCTTGCCCAGTCCGGGGTTTGGACTCCAGACCTGTGCCACGGAAATCATGTGAAATGGCATTCTTTAATCAAATATCTGATCAAATAAATCACTTAAAGGAGTTTTAAATGTCTGCTTCTTAAACGATTGGAAGCGTGTTTTTATCTAATTGAGTTCGTGAATATTCTTGAATTGTGCATGAAGCCTGCTTTCCTGCCCATAAAAAAATAGGGAAAAAGTAATTGGATAGTAAAATTCGATCGACTTCCAGGAAAAGCAATATTTATATCTATATTCTCAGCATATTCGTTTTGTAGAATATAAAACCTTTACGACAATATCAAAACGCTGTATATTCTGTGTTCCCTTATTTCCTTTAGAACTATATTCAATACATAGAAATTGATTAGGGTCATAGGAACTGATTAGAATTAGCCTGAGGATCAGTGATTTCCAAAGTGGTCTATATAGACCCCCAGAGTCTATGATGACCTGCAAGGGGTCCATGACAGCGAAAAAATAATTTGGGGGTCCATGAGGTGTAAATGGGGGTCTATAATAGTAGCTCTCGTTAAATCAGATCGTGACTTTAATCCTTAAAAAAATTTGATCTAGTGGAAACAGGATTTTACCAATTTAACTGATTTATTTACTAAATTTAGTGAATTTTATTAAGACAAGGACCTTTCACCATTTCTTTCTAGAATTAAATTAAAGAAGTATAATATTTGGCATTGCGAATTTTTTCAATTAGTCACAGGCAATCTGTCAGGACATTTTAACTTAAATTCAACATTTAAATGCCCTTTACTCAGATCTTGAAACTAGGTATGATATTACTTTTTTTTATAGTAATATCACAGTAGACAAATGAATTCATATAGTCACATTGAAAAAAAAAAGTGTCTTATTACAATAGGAACTGATCAGAACAGTACCTAACGATCTTAAAATAAAATTTAGAAATGGATGTCAGCAATTTTGGCTTTAAAAAGACATACCTGTTATTTGTCACAAATTATGGAATATCGTGAGAATGTTTTTAATTACTTTTTCTAGTGAGAGAGGGAGTTTCAGTAAGTTTGCCAATCTCAAAAACAAAGAAGGACGGGGAGGAGTGGACACTTACTAACTAAAGAGATTTAGGGTTAAACCTGACTAGATTGAAATTAAATATTGAAAAATTGTTATGGAAGCGCCAGATTCATCCCTCTTATTAAAAACATTTGTTTGTCGATCAGTTATTTTATGTAACGGTTGTTTTATGTATTAAATATATTTATTTTAATTTTAATTTAATTCATTAACATGTGCTTCTTAAGTTTTAAAAATGCTATACTTCAATACATTAGAAATTTAATTCTTTTAAAGTTGTTGTTGTTGTTGTTTATGCTACCTGTTTGACATAGTCAGATCGAGGACCACGAAATTCATCTTGGCAATGGGCTAGAAGTACGCCTGTCGTTAGACCTTAGCCTTGAGCACCATACAGGTGACAGTGCGATTGCGATTTAGCTCGGAGAAATTAGCGAAGGAATGATAGATGGCGACACCACCTACCTCCACCTCCACAATTTAGGCATGGAACTGAATTGGAGGGAAATTTTCTCCAGTTCCCTGCACTCGTGATTCAGCCCACAAGACTTTCGGCCCCAAATGATTTAACGAGCACGTACTCCGCGTGCTCGGAGGGTATTGGTGGTACGGGCATCAAACCCCGGGCCCTTTCCCGGTCCGGAGTCCGGTGCTCTAACCACTAGGCTACCCACGGCCCTCTTTTAAAGTAATTACTAGTACCAACTGTCGAAAAGATATTTAAATTGATAAATTTGCAAAAATTCAATATTAGGTAATCAGGGGTCTGCCCGAAACCGAAAAACATGGCAAGGGGTCAATGAGACAAAAAAGTTCGGGAACCTGCTGTAGATGATACATCATAAGATGAAGTCAAAATAAAACCAGCATATTTAAAAACATTTTCAGTTATTAGACTAAAAATCTGTAAACTTTATTTCCGAATCATTAAAGAAATGGATATAATTCTAATATTATCAAATAAATTTTTTTAAAAAATGTAGAAATTTTAAAGAAATTTTCCGATAAAACTGCATGACAACCAGAGTAGCCAATTGGTTATGATAGCGAACTCTTGGCTGTCGTTACTGTTGTTGAAACGTCTATTCGATATCAAAATTGTGGTAGAGGAGTTGAGGCTCTAATCTCTCGCTTTGACGTAATGCGAAGTCCTGAGAGTAGAGTGCTAACTCATGTGTCGGTTTAGTCTTCGTGGCCGTGACGGGATTTCAGCCTTAGTGTTTTCTTCATATAGTTTGGGCAATTCTAAAGTAAGACAAAATAAAGCGATTGTTCAATATGAAAAAAAACATTCGTGAGACAAAATTATATAAAATTTTCTACTTGAAAACACTTAAGTACACTTAATTTTGAATAATCCTCAAGATCCCCATTGAATTAAATACACTTGATTTATAATTTAAGAACTACACACTGAGTATTTATAAATGCAAAACTAGACATAATTAACATTTTAAAATTTTATTTTAAAATTTTGTAACTAATCATTTAAATTTTTTTTGCAGAAAAAATGTAGAATTTTCAATAAACTTGAACATATAATGCAGAAAAATTACATTCTTTGTCTAGAAAAATTAGTTTTTCACAATACATATTATATACAAAATGGATTTTGAAAAAGTGTACCTGAATCATACCTACATCACATTTACTTACAATCTTAAAATTCAATTTCCTAGAGTTCCCCTTTATCGAATTCTCATAAATAACGCCTGTATGGATGCATCAAAATGCCCTCTATTTTTTAAAAGTAAAATAAAAAAAGGCAAAATTTAAGGCATTTTCTCGTCACAGTTACCTAAGAAAAAATTGCAACGTAACTACATGAAACATTTTATCAATTCAAACAAAAATACACTAATTAAGCTTACATCCCTTTGTGTTTCCAATCCCCTTGGGCAGGAAAGCCTACACCAAGTCCATTTGACCATTCCGTGTAAATGTCGTGGCGCACACAAAGGGGGTCCTGGGGTCGGCCCCCCAAAGCCTCAATTTTTTTGATTGTTATAATTCTAAGTATATAATACGTTAAATTTAAATTAAGTATTTGTTATTAATGATTAATTTTTTTTAAATTTAAATCTAATTATTTATTCAATAATTATTTTTTTACTGTTTTTGTTCCCAAAAACCGATAAAATCAAAAGGGCAAAATACAAGAAGGGGAACAGACCCCAGACCCCCCCCTTAAAAAATTTTCTGTTTTGCGCTCTGAATATGTCACACACCAGGTCTTGCTGTTCACAACTGTCGCAGGGGGAAATGCCCCAGCTGTCCCGAAGATGAGCAAAAAGCAGGGGGGAGTAGGGCAGGTAAAGACTTTCCCCTGCACAAAAGTCATATTTCGCAGGTGACCGCTCAAAGAGCGCCAAGGCCGTCTGATGAGCCCTGGGAAATCCTGCACTGTATACATAGGGGACTCTTTGCTGCCTTCCCGTGGTGAGCAGGAAGGTTTCGCCTCAAATTTATTTTTTTCTTTGGAAGCAATGAATTTCCGAATGGGTTAAAAAAGTGGAGTGGGGTTAGAGATCACAACCCCTACCAGCAAGCTCATCAGCAGTTTCGTTGGACACCCCCGAGTGATGGAATCCCTGGGGACATACTTGTTTTCCCCTGACCCCCCGCGCCTCTAAGGATAAAATATCTAGACCAGTACTGTCCATAATTTTTGGCCAATTCTTCAAATATTGGATAAACTTGCTTTTTTGTCGGGGTCCCGATACGTCCATAAGAATTTAGAGCATGATCGAGAGCACCACTAATAGCAATGAGTTCCGATCTAAAAAACGGAAAAGTGGTCAGGGCTTTTTTATGCTGATTTAAACATCATTCCCCGGAGTGTTAAAAAATACCACCCCTTTTTGCTCTACCCGTATCAAACGACTACCATCTGTGTAAATAATCAAGGCTTGAAGGGGGAAAGCCATTTATTACTTCAAGTGCCAGTTGTCAAAATAATTCTGGATGGCTGCATGCGGGGGTACTGGTCAAATTCCGCCCGGTTTAACATGATTAAAAGATCAATTGGATTTTACATCCCTTTTATTTACTTAAATGAGTATTTTTCTATTGAATGATTTTTTTTTGTCAATATATAATTTCCTATTATAAATATTAGAGATTTTTTTCAGCAAGAAATACCCTTCACATTGAACTTTACAGTAAATGAATGCAACAGCTAAAGTATCAACATGCAATCTTGATTTCTCACTTGTACAAAGATCATTATCAATTGAAAACGTTACTTATGACGCTGTGCTTTTTCAGCAACATAACGCAAATTCAACTAGAATAACTAAATTTTCATATGGAATGTGTTCATTTTTGAAATGATTAAATATTTCTACCCATCTTTTATCAATTTTAACGTGCTGATTTTCCCATTGTTCAATTTATCATAATTGGAAATATATACATTCAGTCTTCTAATATCTTCAATCAGACAATTGTCATTGATTTTAATATCAGGAATTTCTTTCGATAAAAACTCAACACAATTTTCTATGTCTGCCCAATTTACTTGTGTTTAAGTCAAATAATACCATTGAAAATTGTTATTTCCTGTGATATTTCTTTCAGACTATTCTTCGACGTATCAGAAACATGTTTGATACAAATTCTACATTTGGTTGATAAACTTTCCGTTATATCTGGATTTGATTCTTCTATGCATGACATTTTCTCTTTTTACTAAATTTTTCTTCAAATTAGCTGAATCAAAGTAGCTGAAATCACCATCAATCTTTTGAATCATTTTGTGAGAAAATAGATGCCTAATTATGTACAGAATTCATTAATGTTGTGCTATGGTCGATCTTTGTCGACCATATCGTGGGGTTTCAGCGTAAGTTAGAGGTGTGGGATTCTCGAAATGATGAGACATTTTAGAATTCTTAATATGACTTTTATTAAGAGTTTAACTTAAATTACTTATATATCGAACAAACTTATATTAAGTGAGAATAAACCAAAAAAACGTAGCCGTAGTTAACACAGATCGCGCAATTGGATCACTTATCTATATAATTATATTATATCCGCCTACTCTCAATCCTAATAATATATTCGCATTCAGAATATAATCTTCCTACCTTGAATTCTAAGCAACGGTCCAATCCACTTCAGTTTTATCTAGGCTCGAGTCAATGGTATGTCCCTTGAATGAATGGCGGAGATTTCCGTGATTCTTAGGTAGGCCGTCAATTTTCGCTTCTACCTTTTCTGAACTGAATTTTCTCTAAATTGCCATCGCCTTACTAAAACTTCTGTCCTTTTAAAGGTTATCTTTTTTGCATCTATTCTTCGTTTCATTCTAGGTTTTGGGGTTTGGGAAAAAGATTTGTCTTTAAATCGTGGCCGTCAAAGAACACAGAGGTTATGTTGAAGGGGCCGTGAGCCTCACAATGCTCTGATTTTATAATGACGCGTAATAGTTCGGCTTGGCATCTCTGAATACAGATTAACAGATTATTTTTAAGAATATTAAAAGGGAGGACGAGAAGGTGAACACTTTTCGAGGAAGGACAGAACCCATAGAGCAGAGTTTCCCAAACTTTTTTGTCTCATAGTCACCTTGCCATGTTTTTTGGTATTTGGGGCCCCCCTTAATTTAAAATTAATTCTCTCAAATTATAACCTAAAAAGTCTTTTTTGACAGCTAGTACTACTACTTTAAAATAATTAAATTTATAACTAATGAGATATAGAGTTAAAAGTTTAAAAAGCATATGTTAATTAATTAAATTAAAATTAAATTAATATATAAAATAACTGTTAAATAAAATAACCAAATAACACACAACTGATTTTAATGGGAAGGATGAATCTGGTGCTACAATAACAAATTTTCAACATTTAGTATCAATCTTGTCAGGTTTAACTTTAAAGTGTTAGTAGTGTCCAATTTCTTTCTTTTTTTTGTTTTGGAGATTGGCAACTGAGCGGAAACTCCTTCTTAAAAGGAAAAATAATTAAAAATTTCCTCCCGATATTCCATAATTCGGGACAAATAACAGGTTTGCCTTTTTAAAGCCAAAATCGCTGTATTTGTTTCTAAACTTTAAAATCTTCATTGGTGCATATCACGATCAGTTCCTGTCGTCATGTGACATTTTTTTTTCAATATGACCATATAAATTCATTGCCTACTGTGGTATTACCATAGTCAAAGCATTCTCGAATCTGATTTCAAAATCTGAATAAAAGGTAGTTAAATGTTGAACGTAGGTTAAAACGTGCAGGATTGACTGGGTTAATTTGAGAAAATTCCGGACCTCCAGTATTATACTTCTTTAGTTTAACTCTGGAAAAATAGGCTGAAATGTTTCCTGCTTTAAAAAAAATTATACTCTCACCTCGTACGGGCAAATTAATTTCATTAAATTTGGTAAATATAAATCTGCTAAATAAGTAAAATTTGGTTTCCACTTGATTAAATTTTCTTTTAAAATTAAAGTTACGATCTAGTTTAATGAGTGCCAATATTGCTATAGACCTCCACTTACACCCCACTGGACCCCCTGCAAATTATTTTTGCTGGGATTTCCGTGGACCCCTTGCAGGTCGTCACAGACCCGTGGGACTACTTTGGGAATCACCGCTATAGAGGAAGGACTGTCTTTCCTAAAGGAAAATGATTGGTTACCTTAAATTTAATGAAGCAACTTTTATTTTTATGCATTTTGTTGGAGTAAAGGACACAAGAGTGAAGACCATGAAATGAAATAAAAGAGGGAAAAAGAAAGAAAAAAACGTTTCGTGGGCGCAAGGATTAGTTCCACGTAAAAGCGAACGTCATAAGGGTTCATTGCGTAAAAAAAACCAGTAACGAGTTGAACTTCATTTATCTTCCACACGTCTCCTCTAAACAATCTCAGGCACCATGTAAGAGGGGGTCAGGTCCCTTCGAGTGACGACAGATCATCCATCAAGCGATGAGCAGCAGAGACCCAAGGAGGCCAACCCCCTAACACCCATGGCGCCACGACCACACCCGCAACCACCCTTCCTTTTATCTTTCTCGGCAATCGCATCCAAGGGTGCCCTCCCGTCCCAGACAATGCTAAATAATTGGAGACAATTCTTGTTCCTTTTATGATTCAAAGAGACACTATTTGTAAATGTTAACTGAGAATATAATGTGGTTATTGTATTGTAACCCTATCTGATACTAACATCACAGAAAAGTCGCAATTCAAAATAAAAGGCGTCTTTTTCTGTCTCGTTATATCAGTTCTGGTACGAAACTTTCACAGAAAATGACGAGACCTTTAAAACAGGCTAAGGGTCTAGTCATTTTCTGTGACTCAAAAGCACATGGATTACTGCAAGAGATTTGCTCTCGCTTGTTTAGATTACAGCAGTTAGATAAAGTCTGCTTCCTCTCCAATTGTTACCTGGACATGTTGACATTACAGGCAATGAAAACGCAGATAAACTGGCGAAAGAAGCTAGAAATTTTAATAATGACAACTTTGTCGACATTACTTTATTAGACGCAAATGCTGTCGCAAATTTCAAATTGAGAGAGAAGTCAATTTCTGTAAAGCATAAAAAGGGTAATAAGTGGAGACCGCTCATAACAAAGACCATTGCTAGGCTAAGAACAGGTAATTACAGAGGGTTGAAGATTGATATGGATGTGTGTGGTAGAAGAACTTTTTGATTTGTGGTAATTTATATACAGAGCTAAACAGTAGCGCACAATAAGGGGTCATAGCCTGATCCCCCAAAGCCCTTGACTTTTTTTCCCGATTGATAATAATTCTAAGTAGTTAGTACGTAAAATTTAATTAAATATTTGTTATTAATGATTAATTTTATCAATTAATGCTAATTATTTATTCAATAATTAGTTTTTACTGTTTTTTGTTCCCGAAAATCGACAGAATCAAAAGGAACAGGATACAAGAATGGTGATGGTGGACTTCCGACCCCCTCTTGAAAAGTTTCTGTGTGCGGTACTGGAGCTAACACCTGCTCATATTTTTTACCGCCCAGCTATTCTTACCAACCTGCCAAGTCCTGTTTTCGTCAACAAATCTCTATGTGGACGATATTGAGCAGATTGCCAGAACAGTCATCTGGGCTCATGGTACCATCTGATTTGGTCCCGGCATGGATACGACATCATTATTATCATCACCATCATCATCATGGAACTTTTTCCAAGACAAACGGGTGCTAAGTCAGAATCGCGATGTGTTTAAGAACAACAAAATATATAACGAGTTAGTAAGTAAAATTCCTGCACGTACAAATTATTGATATCTTGCTTTGATTTTATTTCCTTATATGTGTCTGATATCGTCATATTTTTGCATTAAATTTTTAAGAAAAGTTTACTTCATGAGATCACTGTGTGTAGAATAAAAGAGATAGTTTTAGGAGAGCTTTTAAATTGTTTACTCAACTTAAACACTCTAAACAATAATACTTCGACTTCTATTACACCGATTTTCCGAAACCGGAGAGTTAAGCGATTTTCAAATCTCTTCGATTCATCTCGTGTTAGAGAAATAAATATTGGTAAAATTGGTAATGTGATAGAGAAGAAGGACGATCTTTCCAGGCAAATAAATTTAGAAGTGGATAGTGATGTCGTTCAAGTACTGATGGATCCCCATAATCAGGAGCTGGCAATTAATAACCTCATACAAATACATGAACAAGAACAATGCATTTCAGAACTGGTCTTAATGGCTCAATCAGAAGATCGAATGATGATTAGGAATTTGAAAAGGACTAAATTTAATTGAAAATGGGTTGCAAATTTTAGAAAAATATAGACTCAACAGAGCGTTTTCCCATTAAACGAGGAATAAAAAAAAATATCAGCATGCTAGTGTACAACCCTGATAAAATTGTATTGTCAAATTCGTTTGAGCTCAAAGCAACTGCAAGCAAAGACAGGCATGCTGGCTACCCAGCCCTTAGCCATGATGAATTTCATGGGCCCCGATCTGACTACATCAGGCAGGTGGCATTAACAACAAAATTAAAACTGTATAATTCATGCACATTGTTTGTTTTAATGCTAAACAATTTATATTAATTTAATCTTAACAGAAGGAAAATAAAATATGTAGTTCTAGCAGTAGCACACACAGGAATTTTTCAAGGGAGGGGTCCGGGGTTGAAAGTTCACCATTCTTGTATCATGCTATTTTTTGATTTTGTCGATTTTCGTGAACAAAAACACAGTAAAAACTAATTATTGAATAAATAATTAGCTTAAATTAATAAAATTAATCATCATTAATAACAAATATTTAATTAAATTTTACGTATTATATAATTTAGAATTATAAGAAATCGGAAAAATCAGGTCTTTTGGGGGTCAGGACCCCAGGATCCCCCCTGTATGCGCTAATGAGTTCTAATTAAAAGAGTAAAACTCAGAAATTTATACCAGCGACAGCACAAAGTTTTTCGCTACAATACTTAATGTTTTATTGCGTTTCAAAATAATTTACATGTATGGAAAAAAGATTCAAAAGATTTTAACCGTACTGATTGCCATTATGACGACCTCTTTGTTAATTACTTTTAAGGAGGCTTATTTCCAAACGCTGCAGTATCATTTCGTTATCATTTATTTATCAAATGCCAGGCCATTCACCGTCAGGTCATTAGGCAATGAGCTCTCCAATATTTATTCACAATACAGTACAAACCAGTAGCGAGCGCACACAAAAATTTTTCGCGGAGGGTAAGCTCAGGGCTGGAAATTTCACCATTTTGGTATTATGCTCCGATACGCGCGCGCGCCGCCCAACATATTCTTTTGATTTTATCGATTTTCAGAAATAAAAACAATACAAAATTAACTATTGAATAAATAATTAGCATTAATTAATAAAATTAACTATTAATAACAAATACATAATTAAATTCTACGTAATATATACATAGGATTATAATCAATCGAAAATAAAATCAAGGTCTATGGGGAGTGTCCGGACCCCTAGGACACCTTGTGTGCACCACTGGTACAAACTCTTAAGTGCAGAGCACACGTCTAGATGAGAAGTATCCATAACTTATCCAGAAGCACACAAAACACAAAAGGGGGAGTCAATCAGATTAAAACGATACAAATGAGCCAGTAGCGCACACAAAAAGTTTTCAAGGAGGGGATCCAGGGTCGAAACTCCACCATTTTGGTATCATGCTCCAATACGCCGTCCACCATATTCTTTTGATTTTGTCGATTTTCAGGAACAAAAACAATACAAAATTAAGTATTGAATAAATAATTAGCATTAATTAATAAAATCAATTGTTAATAACAAATACATAATTAAATTTTACGTAATATATACATAGGATTGTAACCAATCAAAAAATCAAGGGCTATGAGGGGGTGCCTGGACCCCTCCCTTGTGTGCACCACTGAAATGAGCACAAAAGGTGGTCATGCCCAGTCAATAATCTCAACTCAGCCACAGCAGCGGCACGAGGAGGGTCCGAGACACAGTAAGGTTTCATAAGCACCCTCCACATGATTTATTTTTGGCAGCACTGGTTTGAGTTTGAGTGAATATTAACGTCGCACTGTTCAGCTACACGAGGGCTTTTGGCGACGGACCACGTAATTTTGAACCATGGTCAAGTGACGTGGATGACATCTGAGCTGGTACCCCCCTCTCGTAACTACCACACCACACCAACGGGAGGACGTTTCAGCTCTCGACAGATTTAACGTGCATCGTTGCCCTACACGGCGGGTCTTCAGTGGTATTGGGCTCGAACTCATGACATGCCTGCCATGGTCCGATACCTTAACCACTGGGCTACCACAGCCCCCTGGCAGCACTGGTAGTGGCATCTCGAAAGCATTTTTTGAAAATCCTATTGATTTCAAGTTTTGCTAGTGAAGAGGCGGGTCTCTAGTAGAGTATCAAAAATATATCTAACAATCATATCCCCCCTTTTTGGAAATCCTACATTTTTTATCTGCTCGACCAATGCACAAATTTAAAAATCTAACTGCATATCAAGGTTTTTTTCCCAACATATTTCCCTTTTTTTCAATAAATGGTTTGTAAGTCAGATTCATTTTTTTTTCATCATAAATTTCTTTTAAAAGGTTATGAAAATGGCACAAAAAAACACACAAAAATTACACTATTGGTTTTTAAATTATTTTTGCAAAATTTTTTTAAAAAAACATGATGTATATTTCAAATTTTACATTTCGCCGCCCCACCAATGTATAGTTAGTTATTTTTACCCTATTTACTATTTTCATTTGTTTATCTAGGGGGGGTATTTAAAATTTCCCTTAGACACATTTTTTTGAAAATATTCTATCGCACTGTACTAGAAATGGTGATTTTTCCTTTCCCGGAGCTGTGTTTTTAAAAAAAGTGGAAAAAATGGATTTTTTATATATTTTACAGTCGAACCTCCATATTAGGGAAACCTCTATTTTTGGATTTTTTTCCTGGAACCAAGAACTTTTCCTTTCATTGTAAAATAATCTCTAAAACAAACTGCTTTTTTCTATATAACGAACTTTTTTTTTTTTGTGATTCAATTTTTTTTCTCAAAATTTTTTTAAAGTATTTCATACATTTCAAGTTATTATCTCTTTTTTAAAACATTTTATGGTAATCAATGACCTTGAAAATTTTTTTAACCAGGAGTTTTAAATCACCAGAACAACAAAAAAATTTTAATTCCCCGGGATTTTATCCAGGAAGTGCAACCCCAACCCCATTGTTCAGTTCACAAGAAGCATCTTCGATATCCCCTTCCCCCCCTCAAAGAGTTGCCTCGTGTCCCCATGTCTTTTAATTAGTCTCCGTTCATTTGTAGTGTTGATCAGTCTTACTGGTGTCTTCGTTTTTTGTAGCTTAAAAATGTCAAAACGTAAGTGCTTGATCATCAAAAAATAATAATATAATAATAATAATAATTCTTCAGGAAGTGGATAAAGACGTCAAGAAGCTTTCCTTGCAGTTTTACCTTCTTTCTTTTCTTTTTCCTTTTTGTGGGTAAGATAAAAAATAGGTATATATTAATTTAAAAAAGGTGTGAATAATTACTTTTTAAATATATAGTGTTTATGAATTTAAAATTTGTTTTATGTGGTTTATAAAGAAACTTGAACCTCTTGAAACTTGATGAACCTCTATTATAATAAACTTTTTTTCGGGATTTAGCGACTTCGTTAAATAGAGGTCTGACATGTAAAATTTCTTTAAGAATATTTTTTCCCAAAAAAAAAAAAATATTTAAATGCAATTTTTTGGCAAAAAATAAAGAAAGAATGACGCATTTTCAAATATTTTTTATGAAAAATGCTTCTATAATAATAATATTTCGCTTATATACAACTAAGACTTCTGCACTGAACTTAAACAAGATTTTTTCAAATACATAATTTTAAAAAAGTGGATTTATTTATGTTTTGATGCATCAGAGTAAAATAATTTAAGAAAAAAAACACCCGTTATTACTACAATTGATCGTAACTATGAAAATCCTAGATCAGCCCTAGTTCTGGCTATATATAGCCTAAATATTATTATTATAGAAGCATTGTTCATAAAAAGGAGAAAGTTTGGGAAATCTGTCATTCTTTCTATATTTTTTCAAAGTTGCCTTTAAATAATTTTTTCTTTTAATAATATTCTTAAAACAATTTTATATGCATATTCTAAATCAGGGGTATCCAACCCAAATGACCTTGTGGGCCACTTAGGAAAAACATTATAATCTCGCAAGCCTCACTTAAAAATATGTACCCTTATATCAGATTTGGAAACAAAAAAAAACATTTATTGGAGTGCAAATTTAAAACACAATGAATTATTATTATTGTTTTCATCATTTTTCATGTACACAGACATAGATAATATAATAATGTTTATATAATATAATAATGCAATGATCAAATAATTTTTAAAAAATATTACGGTTGTCATTTTTTTTGAAAATTACGATTTTCCCTTTTTGAATTGATCTTCGTTACCCCATTGTTGAAATTTTGATTGTACTGTCATTCGCAAATGATTAAGATACATTGCCCTTTATCTTAACCACCCCGAATATTTTTTTTAAATTTTTAAAAAACAACTTGACTATCTCTTGTTTTTCCCACCCAAAAACAGAAAAAAAGGGGAAGAGAAATAAAAAGTCGCACAAAAAAAAACAGAGAATCTTTAAAAATTTTCGGTAGTAAAGGATATCTATAATGCAATTCGGAATTTTTTAAAAAAAAGCAATTTGCTATAGAAAAATCAAATTTATAACTATTTGATAAAATATCAATCTATTTTAATCTAAAGAACATTTCTATTATCAAAAAAGATTTATTTTAAAACAAAAACAGGTAAGAGGCAAATACATTGTAGGTTATAAATTTTCCCTCAAATAAATTTCAAAACGAAAAAAACTTTAAAAAACTGACAGTTAAATTTTTTTTCAAAAAGAGTCGGCGGGCCGCATGTTGGACACCCCTGTTCTAAATCAAAGATGAGTAATCTGTGGCCCGCAAAGAGTTTTTTTACGGCCATCTTAGACAGCCAGAAAATTCGATTTGAACCGAGATTTCTTTTCCGCGCGCGCGTGCACAACCAAAGATTCATCTTATTTATTCTACTATTAGAAAAACAGAATTCCTTTATTAGAAAAATGTACCCGAAAGTGTTTCTGATAAGATCGAGATCATTTTGGGTTTTGGAAGACGAGGTTCACAAGAAGTTTTCCCAGGATGAACATTGAACCTAAATTCAATTTGCTCTTTTTCCCCATTATTGCTGATAATTGATACAGAACTGAGGGCTCTTGCAGCTTGTACACAATGATTTGTAGTCATATCACAGTTGAAAAAAATGTTTAATACTATCATTGACTTTTTCAAAACTTTGTTTGCCGGGGCCCTTTCCCGTGTATGAAGAAATTTGGGGGAAAAAATGTTCTTCAGATTTGATTTGATATGTAAAAAGGGTTTTCGGCATGACACCAACAAGAATAAATATAATTTGGGTTTACTTCACTTGCAGACGGTGATGAGCCAACTAAAAAAAAATTTGTAGAAAAGTACTATTTACACACTACCCCATACACTATGTTTACCACTTTGTGTCCCCTTTAAACATTTTTTTAAAATTAGATGTGCTTACAAAGTTTTTTCCCAAAGGGGGAGCCCCCGGGGGGCGGGGGCATATCAAAAAATAAAAGATTTAAAAAATTAATTTACGGGAATGAATTAAACCCAAAAATACTTTCAGACATAAAAAAAAAATGCATTTTTTCTCTGATATAATTCTATGGGCGATATTAAGTCATCTCCCCCGAAAAAAAAAAATTTCTTCAATACCTAATTAGCTATCTTTGATCCTAAAAAACCAAAAAAAAAAATCTTTTATTTGTTTTTGTTAAAATCCCATGATGGGGGTTTTTTATTAATTTTTTTTTGAATCTAACATACTACTTTTTTTCGGAGAAAAACAAACCCCAGACCCAGAATCAAAAAAAAATTTAGGAACAAAAAAATTCATCACTGGGGATTTTTTTTGAAATACTGCACATTATAGTTGAATCTGTTTTTGCGGGATAATCTGTTTGACCTTCTAAGTTATTGGTACAGTTAATTATGACCCCTCTCTTATGTGTTTGTTTCTCAATCAAGGAAGTTGTGGAATGTTTTTTCGTTGCGCTTTTTTCCATGAAAAAAGAGTTTTATGATTTTTGGGAAAACCACGGAGAGCATTTTTTGAAGGATTATTTTGACCAAGACTTATTTTTATGAGTATTCTCAAAACATAAAAAGGGCATAACAAAAAAACGTTTTTTAGCAGTAAATTACATAAAAGAATACACTTTTTACCCGGGAAGTGGTCACGGGGAGACACACAGATCACGAAATAGAATTTAAAACTGTTTATTTGTTACCAAAGAAAAATTGAAAAGCCCTTTGGGAAAAAGTAGGAAAAGTTTACTTTCTTTTAAAATTATTCACGGGAATAAAGATTTGTATCGGGACACAAAATAATTATATATAAAAAAAAGGGTTGGGGGTGGCGACCCCAAGGGTCCGGGCCCCATCCCTAAAAACCCTTGATATTTTTTTCCGATTGGGTTTTAACCCAAGTATATAGCCCTTTAAAAATTTTTTAAGTATTTGTTATTAATGATTAATTTTAAATTTAAAGCTAATTATTTATTCAAAATTTTTCTGTGTTTTTTTTCCCGAAAATTGACAAAATCAAAAAAGGGGCATGATACAAGAATGGTGAACTTTCGACCCCGGACCCAACCCCCTTTAAAAAAATTTTTGTGCGCTACTGGATTGAAAATGACTCAATAACCCCGCTCTTCCCTATCCGAGTGCGGGGTTTTTTCCCCGGGGAAAAAAATCTTTTCGTTTTTAAAAATTAAAAAAAATACAATTATTCTTCATCGGAATTTTTTATTATTGTTCATTACTTAACGTCAATTATAAATGCTAATTTGGAGGTTTAAAAAATTTCAATTCGTTGGGAAAAGAATTATAATTTACAATCATTTAAAAAAAAACCTTTTTTCATTTGTGTAAACATTGTCGCGCACTTGGTTTACTCTCCCTACAATTCAGCTATTATATCAATAATGTTTTTTTTTTTCTTATGAATGAACTCGTGCAAAAAAGCGATCACTTCATCGGTATATTTTAATGCATCAGTGTAAAAGGGCAAGAGATTTTATAAATAATTTAAAACCAAATTAAGAAATTTGCCCTTTTCTTGCAAAGCTAAATTTTTATAAGGGTTGCTTATGATTTTAAAAATTTACTCTCTGAGTTCTTTTTTTTATATTTAGCTGATATCTATATTTTGTCTTTTAAGCAGCCACCGCATTTTGCAATATTTCAATTTAAAAAAATTTTATAGAGAAAGGAAAAAAAACCATAAAATTTTCCTTTACTTAATTTTTTTTTTTTAAAAAATAACGTATACAAGATTTAATAATTTTGTTATTAATTTGTTTGGGTTTTTAATTAAAAAAATCGCTTATTGCAGCTTTTTGCGGGCAAAGTGCATTATTATTGGGACCCGTATATTATTAATGTATAAGGGGGGCGATAAAAATTTTGATTGAAAAAAGGGGGTGCCAGTATTTAAAGTTTGAGAAGCACTGGCTTACAGCAATCGTCTTTAAACCTTTTTTTTAACCTCACGGAACCCCAAAACCTTTAAGGTGCCGTGGGAACCCCCATTCATACATACTTAGAAGAATATATCTCGAAAAAATATTTAAAAATCATCAACAAGTGAAAGGGACTTTATGTGAAGGCGGTTAAAAAAAATTTCCCCATTTTTTATTAAAAAAATTTTAATCTAATTTTTAAAATATAATTTACTCATTAATAGATTTTAAATTTTTGATTTAAGTGTCACCTACCCATGTATTACATTTAGTAACCGGGAAAATAAGATGGAATTTTTCCCAAAAGTCGAAAAACTAGGTCTATTGGAGATTAAATACAACTGCATTTTTCATATTCTGAGTTTAATTTTTTTTTTTTATACTTTCTTTTTTAGCCAATTTACTTTAGAAACAAAATTTCGCTTAAAAAAACAATGTTCTGAATGACTTTAAAATGTTTATAGATGTGTGAGAAATTCCGTGTATTTTGCATGAATTTGCAACCTAAGATTTAGAAGCTGTTATAGCTTAAATTTATCATCAACTCAGTTGATATGTTGTTCCCTTTCCTTCATTATAGGTGTTGTTTTCAACACGTGTAAAAACATGTGGTGCATTTTCCATTAGAAAGCTATTTAATTTTGCAAGACAATGTGCTATCTAACGAGTATAAGATTATCTCGTGGAACCCGAGATAGTAAACAACAGAATATTCAAAATCTAGTAGGAAGTATACCGTATTTTCCTGTATAAAATCCGCAGCGCCGTATAATCCATAAAAATTATCCACCGTATAACTTTTTTTTTGTTGTTACAATTCTTTTCTTCATTGTACATTTATTGTTCCCATAATTTCTGAATTTTCCATTTAAATGTCTGTTAATTCCGACGTCTACAGGCTGTAATTTCTTTGTCAATCCTGCATGTATTAGTCGCAAATGTAGACTTCAGGGCATTTAACATTTTCATTAAGTTGTGCTTCATCGAGTCCATAATTTAAAAGCTTTGGGTCACATTTTTCAAAATTAGCCTTGTTTTTCTCACCACAATTAAATATCGGATTCGACAAGTTAAACAATCTTGCAGTTTCCCGATTTTCTACTTTGGTAGCCTTCTCTATAACGTTTAGTTCAAAATCAGCCTCGTACTGTACACGCTTTCGCACGCTTCAATAAGACATATTTGAACTTGAATATATTTTCAGGACGAAACAACTCAGGTCAGATAGAATGCAAAATGACGCTAGCGATTAGCAACTGTAATATCTTTCCGCGCGAGGAACCAAATTCAATCTTGAACGTAATTGAACAGAACTGATTGTAGTTGAAATACGTCAACGGAGTCGCAAAATATTTCAGCGGCGTTTTATTTATTTTATAAAAAAAAAAATAAATAAAATAAAAAAAACCATAATTGATATTTTTTTCAAAACTTTATTGTTAAGCTTTTCTGATGAAAATGTTTTTTATAACATTATCCGCGGTGGTGTGTAATACGCACAACGAAATTTTTAACACATAATCCGCGGATTATATACAGGAAAATGCAGTATACATAGAGAGAAAAAGTTTTTATAAAAAATATTCTTTTATTATATTATAATAAAAGCTTAAAAAGTGTTGCAAGAAAAAGTTATTATTTATAAGTAAAATTTTCAGTTTCAATGAATGGGGGGAGGGGGGTGAATTTTAGATACTTGTAACTATACAAACTTCCTAGAGAACGTGAATCCGAATTGAATATAACTGTCCCTAGTTTATTTAATTTATATTTATTGCTTTTATGCTACAGCTTATACCTTTTCTGAGATGCAAAGTTAACTAATGAATTCAATCATTTTTTAAAAAAGAACGAACCCCGGTATCCCGGTCATTACTCCTACAATATGGCCCTCAAGCTGAAACAATTACCCACCCTTGTTCTAATTCAACTGACACTAAATATCAAAAAATTATTCATTTATAGGTTTATGCAAAATCACGGTTTCGAACAGAGTCAGTCACCCTAATCAAACAAATCATCAATACAGAACCTTTCGGAAATCCAGAATATCATGACGTCATTTTTCAAGAACATTGAACTCTTAAGGATCGATGATGTAACATTTAGAAGAGGGAGTCACCTCTGCGATAGATATCTCAATTACTCCCCACCATCTGCAGAAGAAGACAGAGCTAAAGAAAACAGGCAATCCCGCCCAT
>BMAV01025324.1:0-52049 GCA_019973955.1 Trichonephila inaurata madagascariensis | reverse complement strand
ATAATTCTTTGCAATTAAAATAAAAAACGAATGGACCACTATATTACAAAGTCGCTGAATCTTGAAAGAATGTTCGTTATATGGAAAATTCGTTATATAGAGGTTATAATTTAATATACTTTATAAACCACATGAAACAAATTTTAAATTCATAAACACTATATATTAAAAAAAGTAATTATTCACGCCTTTTTTTAAATTAATATATATTTATTTTATATATCTTACACATAAAAAAAAAAAAAGATGAACAGAAAAACTGCAAGGAAAACAACTGTATTTTCAGAATTAAAAAAAAAATACTTTTATATTAAAATTAATGAATTTTAAGGACATTTTCAATTTAAAGCATACAAGTGAAACTAAACATGCATTATTTTATAACTAGAACACGGGGACACGTGACAACTCCACTGAGTATGAAAGGGAATATCGGAGATGTTTCAAGTGCACTGAGCAAAGGTGGTTAAAGGTTGCACTTCTTGGATAAAGCATCCAGAACTGTTTTTCTCTCGCGGAGTTAAGATCTTATTAAACCAGCTCAAGATTTATGACCGCCAAACGATGTGTTAAGGTATCCGACTACGTTCGGAACCGTGATTATGCAAAAGCGTGTAGATGGATAATATTTATGATATTTAGTGTCACTTAGATTAGAAGACATGTATAAAATTGTTTTAAGGACATTATAACAAAAAAATTATTTAAATACAATATTTTGGCAAGACATTAACTTAGAATAACCTTTTTTCCAAATGTTCTCCTTTTGTAAAAAATGCTTCTATTGTATTAATATTTTACCTGTATTCAGATCAGATCTCTGTACAGAGGTTCAACTAGAATTTTTGAAATGCATAACTTGGAAGTCGGTTTATCCATATTTTACGAAAACAGAAGGGAGAAATTTTAAGAAAATACGCCGATAATTATTTCAAATGGTTGTAACTCTGAAAATAATTTGAGCTTTTTAAAAATCATAGTTGAACCTCTGTACAGAGGTCTGAGTTATATACAGGCAAAATATTAATACAATAGAAGCATTTTTTACAAAAGGAGAACATTTGGAGAAAAGGTTATTCCAAGTTAATTTTTTGCCAAAATATTGTATTTAAATAATTTTTTTCGTCATAATGTCCTTAAAAAAGTTTTATACATGCATTCTCTCTAATCTAAGTGACACTAAGTATCATGAAAAATATACATTTATGCGTTTTTTTAAAATCATGGTTCCGAACGTAGTCGGATACCTTAAAGAGAGGATAACATGAAATTTTGTTCAGAAATACTTTAAAAAAAGGGAGAACAAAAATTGAATAACTAAAGAAAATGTTCGTTGTATAGAAAATGCACTTCACTTTACAGAAGTTATTTTATGAAGAAAATTGTGAAATGTACAAGTTTGCAGGTAAAAGTTCACTATATAGAAATAGAGGTTCGACTGTAACTCAATTTTTTACACATTATTTATAAAGGAATAAGGATTGAAAAGAGTAGAATATGTTCAAAATATAATCATAATTTAAAAAATTATATGAATATGATAATAAGAAACATTTCTGTGTAATAAATATTAACTAAATTTTATGTTTCACAAGCTATTTTCTAAAATAGTAGCTGATGTACAAAACTTTATAGAATTATATAATGCATCATACTTTTGAAACTCTACGTAATTTTTGTGTTTTGTATATTTTGTATTTCAAAATGTTTAAAAAATATTGAAATTTAAAAAAAAATCAAAATGTTTTTTTTTATCTTTTAAAAATGTAATTTTTTTTTTATCTTTTAAAAAATAAATTTTTTTATTCTGTTCATATAAAAATAGATACAGTGTATTAAGGATATATTTAATTTTATAAATCATGTTATTGCTAGTAATTACACACAGCTCTACTATTTTAAAAAATATCATTCTCAAAGTAAAACTTAATATTTCTTACAAAAATGCTTTTTATTTTCATTTGCTCAGAATTTTTAAAATTATGATTATATTTAAAACATTTTACATTTTTTGAAGCTTCCTTTCTTTATCTAATTATTTAATTTTAACCTGAAAGAGTTTCTTTTAATCGAAAACTGTTTATATTTTCAGTTCTCGAGACAATGTTAAAACCCCTGAGACTTCCATGTTAACCAAAAAGTGCGAGCATTCATAATTTACTGTATTCATTTAAACCTAAAAATTTTGCTATAATAATTAAATATTGAAAATCATTAGCATACAGCGTATTTTTTACAGCACATTCCGCTTCCCAAATTGCCTGAAATGCCCTTTTGTTTGATAATTTAATTTTTTTTAATCAAGATATATCCATTTTAGAGAATAAATTACAGCTTTCATTGAAGTTATAAAATGAGAAAGAGGCAAATTATGGAAAATAAGTTTATTTTGGAATTTATCAGAGAGAAAAAAAAAAAAAAAAAAATAATTTATATATCAAAATTTTTTTAACAAGTAAAAAATGAAATTTTCAAATTACATTTTTTTATAAGCGATGAAAATTCTGTATAAACAAATTTCTTGGAACTGTGATGCATTCGTTAAAGAAAGTAAACAAAATTATAAAAAGAAATTTTCAAGCGCAACATGATACCTTGAAATCCAAGATCGCTATTAAATTCATTTTCTACAAACCGTTGTCATTCTTAATACTTAGCATACTTAAATGAGAAATTTTGAGGAATCTATTACCCTTTTCAAAAGAATTTATAATTGCCTCGAATGTTGTATACACCGCTGAGATTCAATTACGCCATATCTCTGGCTTTCACCCACTGCCAGGTGTAGAGAGGGTAAACAGTGTTGTTTGTAAAACGATACCTCGAAGAGTGGTTGGAACAAGCTGTATTGAATTTGATTAGCTTGTCCTGGATTGTAAGCCAGGGATTTGCAAATTGGACCAGCACAACGGGCGAACTGAATTAAGTGCTTTATAATTCAGCATTATTAAGATGCAACTTGAGTAGGTATTCTTGCTTTGGTAGAAAATTTTCCTAATTTGTGTATCGTCGCAGTATTTTCAGTTGTGAAGGAAGAGTGAGTGTTATTAGGGAAAAATTGGCTTGCCTATAATGCTTTTTAATGAGAGGCTGAAGGAGAGGAATATGAAATACTTCGGTTGTTGCTTAGGTAATTACTTAAACAAGAAGCTTATTCTCGATGGAGTTTTTCTTTTCTTGTTTTTCTCAGAGAATTAGGTTTAGTATTTTTGATTTTGTTTTCTTTAGAATGATCAAAGGGAATAAAAGTCGTTTATTATTTAAAAAAGGTAGGGGATAAGGAAAATGAAGGAATTAAGTTAAAATATTGCTTAAGTTTAATAGATTAATTTAAGTTCCTAGAAAATAAAAGATATGAATAAAAACATTACTTAAAATTATTAAATTATAGCGGCGTTCAATACACATCTAGGTACATGGTTCCATAATACTTATGTTTAAATTATTCTACGAGGAAGCACTGCATATTTGATATTATATAAAAGCTTAAGACAATTAAAGATCTTTCTGACAAACCAATATATTAAAAAATTGTTAGATAATAGTCCTAACGCCTAACATACATAAAATTCTTCATAAAGTAGCGTAGGAGGCAAATATTTTTAAATTTTTTTCTTATTTAAATTACATTAGCTACATGGTGTGATCAATTCTCGTTGAATAATTGAGGGGAAAAAACAATTCATAAAACTTGCAAACAAATTACTTATTATGGGAATAATATTTAATACAGCAAATTATATGACATTTAAGAGGACTTGGTACTCTTTGAGCTACGTTCTTTCTTTATGTACTTAAAAATTATATTTTAACATTTTATATAAAGTTTCTATTCCAGAAAATAATACGAGGTGAAATTTTTCGCATATTATTCACACAACTTAAAAAATTAAAATTTTTTGAAGAAAATTAGGAAAATTTTAAAATTTTACTCCTTTTGTTATTAATTTTTTAACCTAAATTTTTTTTTGTAATATTTTCATGGATGTTATAAATAACTTTAGGGATCAATTTTACAATAACTTAATTCGTTTTTGAGAAAAAAATAAAATGTTGATATGCATGCTAAAAATCAACGAAAAATCCAATATCTCTTGCATTTTAATTTATTTTAAAAAAAGTATTCAGTTTACAGAAAAATGGATCCTTAATTTTGTTACATGCTTTATATGCAACACACAGCAAAAAAAATGGAATTTATTGGTAAATAGTTGTGGAAGGAGTAGCATTTTGAATGCACTAATGTTTCGAAAAACACACAAACTGAGAAAAACCACTTTAAAGTTTATAATTCTAAAAAAAAAATTATAATAAGTTTAAATAAACTTAAAATACAACTTTAAGATATTAGTTATATATTTTTCTTGAAAATAAAAAATAGCATTTTTGTATTTTTTCAACCCATACATTTTTATAAATGATCAATTTTAAGGAGGTATTAATTGCACAAGAAAATTCAAGAAAAATGTTAATTTTTTGTTCTTGCTGTCACGACAGAAATTTTAGTTTTTTTTCGTCACATAATATTGAAGTATTACATTTGTATGAAAAACATATCAGGAATAAGAACTGAAATTATGAAATTATTAATATAAAATGCCTTAATTCAAAAATTTTACATGCACACATTTCACAAAGGAGAAAAATTACATTATTGTATTACCTCGAAAATATTCTGCTTTATATATTACACATTCTTTTTTTATAGTTATTATTTCTCTTTATAAAATAGATTTTTTTTTATCATAACGCTTTTCTTAGCTTTTTTTCCTAAAAAGGGGGCGTGACCAAATTGCCTAATTTGTTTTCAGATGAAGTTTTCTTCAACTTCTAACTTTCAGACTTGCACAAATGATATACCAATTGAAAGATAATAATGCAAAGAATAAGATTAAATAAAAAAAAATGATAGGTCGGTCATTTTGGGGGTACCAAGTCTTCTGAAAATTTAATATGATCATTTTTTCAAGATTGCTTGAGGCTTATTTATCATATTCTAGAATGTCATTATTTAACACAAATTCGGGTACTTTTTAATCATGTAATTGAAAACTAATAATTGTTTTTAACCTCACTGTCTAAGTGAAGTTTTCTATTATTTGTATTAAAATATATATAGAAAGTAAGTGCATCAATAAAAAATATTCATATAATAATGTATCAATGTAATATATTTATTTAAATATTTTTTGAGCACTTTTAATTAAGTCAAATTTTTAACAGTTTATTATAAGAAACAATTGAGAATTGTACTAAGAGTATTAAGAATAAATGTACTTATTTTGCTTAGATGCAAAAACCATTGAGATTTCCATAATTGAAATTTTGTTTGAGCATTTATACCTTTCGATTTTTCCTGTCTATTCTAATGTTACTTCAATTGTAAATTTAACTTCTTTCTCTTCACCTTTTAATGATTTCTAACGTAATTATTTTACTATATTTCTGTGTGTTATTTATATACATATATACCGTTTACTTTTGGAAAGAATTAATGTTATTTGATGTCAATTTTACAAAATTACTATTATTACTTCAAAACAAAAACATATAATACATAAAAAGAGGAATTTCTTAATTTGAAACCATACACAACCAAATATAATTTACATTGTATTAAAATGAATTTCAATAACACAACTTAATTAAATCAATAAAATAAAATCAGTAACTAATTAGATGAAATTAAAGTTAAAAAAGTAACATCTTTTAAAAATTTAATTCACCATGCTATGTTAAGGCTGCAAATTAAAAATTTTTTATAGAATATTAGTTTCATATACAATATAATTAATTCTCGTTTTCAATTTTCTTTAGTGTACTGCATTTTAGATAAACATATGTATACATAAGTTTGCTATTTTTAACAGTTTTCTTTATGTAAAACATCCTTTACATAAACATACAAACATAATGAATCTTAATTTAATATTTTCACTGAATAGAAGCATGCCAACATAGAAAATCAAATATGAATTTCAATAGAAGAAATATCTTGAACTTAATACCTTCGAAACAAGTAATTATTAAACGTAAGCAAACTCTTTCTGTGCGAGAAATCTTATTAACACCATTTTCTTCCTCAATAACCTGTTAGAGAATTCTAACTGCTTGTTTAAAATTTCGCCTCCCTTCACGTCATTATCCAATACATCGGAAAATCTTCCTCAAAAGATTTTCTCGCTAATTACAAGATTTCTTTTTGAAAGTCTACATTAAAATGTCGAACAAGCACCCAAAGAATTAATAATTCTTCACACTCTCTTCATCTCTTTCCAATACAAACGAGTTCCAAGAGCAACCACAATGCGTAATGAAGTTTCGAGCGAATTTTAACCATCTCATCCCAAAGAATATTCCATTCCATTCCATTCCACAATTTTGCAATCTTTCGGAAAAGAATGAAAAAAAGAAAGAGATAATAATAAACCAAAACCCATACCACCGAAACAAAAATGGCCACGTGCATTAAACCGCATTGCGGTCTAAAATCGTAAGAGACAAAGGCTCGTGGAAGGTAATAAACTTAATGTTTGCTGTTTCAGGAAGGATTTTAATAGAAAAGAGTTTACAAGCAAAGCTAATTGGGTTTCCTGTTGGGATCCCTAATGCGTAAAATGGCAAAGGGGGTGTGGGAAGGGAATGAGCAAGAGAGAATCTACCATTAGGTAAATGGGGCGAGATCTGGTTTTCGTCAACTAGTTCCCTCCCCCCTACAATATCCCCTTTCATAAAAGCGGGAGCGACTACGGAAGCACATGAAGACTTGGTGGGGTGTTTGTCTTGCGGAAGGCATTACCACGGGAAAAGCCTATATTCAGTGACACAGAAATAAAACATCCGCGGGCACTAGAAAATAGCGGTTTAGGATCTGGAGGGCCTTTAATGAAAATATCGTGTTATGGATTGGTAATAGGATAAATTAGTTAAGTTGTTAATTCGATTTTGCGTCCAGATAAAAGTGGATGAATATTTTTGGAACTGGAGAGTATTATTAAGGATTTGGGTGGCATACCCAGAAATTATTTTTGTAAAGTTGCTTTATTAAAATATTGTTGCATAGTTGTAATTTTTCAAATAAAATAAAATAAAGAAATATGTTTGATTAACATTAACAGTAATATGTATGTTTTGAGTTCCCAGTGGAATTTATTCAGTTATAATAATGTAGTCAGGAGTAACTGTAGTAAAATTCTCTGCTTCATTTCAAATGTAGTACTCCCTGAAATTAAAACAAAAAAAAAAAAAAAAATGGATTATCAATACTATTATTAATTTTCATATTTTATCAAAACATTATGCATCAATGCATTTCGTTAATTGTACCTCTTATGTTCAGTAATATTCATTGCCAGTGGTACTCGAACGTTTTGGAAGTATGACACAATTTTTGACATCGAAATATTATGCCGCCTTAAAATTCAAAATAACCAAAAACTTAGTTCTAATTACAATTTGAGTCTTTAAGATGTTTCCACATTTTAAAAATAATATTTCTCAAAAATGTTCTTAATGATGTATTTGTATTCAATTAAATTTTATTCATAACTATTTTCATTAACCTTGCAATACTTATGTGCTTGCATTTGGGATCACAGTCCATAATCTCACTACAACTGATCTATGCATACATTTATGAAGCAACATATTAATAAACAAAAAATAAATCTAATTAAAATACACCCTGTGTCACAAAACAAATATATGCACCTAGAAGGAAACGAACTACTATTATGAAACATGTGTGCTGCATATGAGAAGATAAGTAAATGATTGTAAATTCAAAAGAACACATTGTTTTATTAAGAAGATATAACATTAAAAATGTTACAAATCAGTATGTAGTATATCCACTTGTGACAGCTATACAAGCCAACACACGACGTGGCATCGAATCAATGAGGTCACTTAGATCTCCTGGGAAAGATCATGCCTTAATCTTGCAGTTAATCCAGCAGTATTCCGGGACGGCTACAGTTCCCTTCCAAGCATGTCCCGGACGTACTCCTTTGGTGAGAGATTTGGTGATCTGGCTGGTCACAGATATACGCCATATCCTTGAAGACATTTTTGGAGAGTCACGTAGTATGTGGACGAACGTTGTCTTGCTGATAAATGGCACCTTGGTGACTTGATAGCATAGGTAGTACAACTGGCGCTAAAATGTCTCCCACATAACTGCGTGCAATCAAAAAGCGTATGAAGGACAATAAGAGTGGATTGTGTGTCCAAACAAATGGTTGCCCTCACTGTCAAACCTTATGTAATGACCGTATGCTTCTAGACAACAAATGTTGGATAGCACCGATGACCTGGCTGCTTCCACATGCGTATGTCCTGGACATCAGCACTGAGAATGAATCGGGATTCCTCGATGAAGACCACACGTCTCCAGACGATCACATTTCAGCTTGCCCGAAGTTGACGAAAATCCAATACACACTGCCTATGATGTGGGTTCAGCGGTAAGCGTCTTAATGGTCGTTGGCCCCTTATACTTACGGCCAGTCTTCTCTGAAAGTTTTTGCTTGATACAACCGGATGTCTGGAAGGTGGTAAATGTCGTCAAACCGATTCTACCGACGTTGTTCTTGAAGTCGTAGCTGCTCTTATAATTGTGTGATCATTGAGCGCATTTGCGTTTATGGAACACTCTGACCCTCCATGAGGGTAAATCAACCCTTTTGTGATCCATTTGTGACAACACCGAGCAACTACCATATTTCTCTGTCTGAGATGGAGGCCAATACGCCTGTTCGACCAACCTTCTTCTCAAAGGCCTACTATACGCACCCTCTCAAAGTCTGACAATTGTTCGTACTGTCACCGGTTACGTCTTCGAGGCACCTCTGGTCCCAATACCGTTCATTCAAGTCGACAAATTTGTTTGAATAACCCTATGACACGAATAGTAAGGCTTTAAAATTATCCTAGCTGCGCATAGAATGCTCACCCTTGTCTCATTAGTATCGAAATTTTAATCATTTGCATATCTCTTAAGAGACAAAATTCAAGCCAAGTTACGTAAGAGTATCTCGATTTCTTTTGGATGCATATATTTTTTTGTAAAAAAATGTATTTTCCAAAAATAAAAAAAGAAAGAAAGAAAGAAAAAAACCTTTACTTATTAAAATAAGTTTGGTCTCTTAGTTTATACAAGTCTGTTTTTCTTCATATCAATTTAAAAACTATTAGAAACGTTAATTGGTTAGTAGAAGACCAATTATAATTGCGATCTAGAAAAAATTCTAAAATGGCAGATGGATTACGGACATTTTAAAACTAACAATAATGTAAATTTGGAGTTAAATTTTTAATATCTATTTTTCAGTGTGGTAACGTACACCTCCGCAACTCCTGCGTCGTGGAAGAGAGCCAGGATTCTTCGGGCCCGAAGTCTGATGTGACGGTTTGGTAGTCCTTTATTAGATCCGATTTTGGGCTCAAAAACCTGACTTTGTAGGGGGCCTTAATATTCTCCGTTACGCCACTGCTATTTTGACTATGGCAGTCAAGTGGTCATGATCATGAACTCGTGGCTGGCCTTTCCTGAGATTATGCCATAACTCCACTTAAGACTCACAATGTAGAGAGAATGATGCAGGTTAAACTGATTTAGGCACAAAATACTCCCGTTGTTGTGGTGTGGTTGCTTGGAGAGGAGTGTGCCAACTGAGATGTATTCCTCACCACTTGATCATGGTTCAAAATTACGAGGTTTGTTATCAATAGCACTCGTGTTGTTTTAGAGTGTAACGTAAATAAATACTTACAATACTTATTAATGAATTTTCGTAAGTTTTGATATATTTAAATTACTTAAGATTTATTTCCAAAAATCAAAACAATTGCTAAAATACTTGAGCCAAAATTATTTCACATAGTACATTAAATTCCCTAAGCAAACTAAGGATTATTTACTGATGAATCAAAAATCTAATTAAGCATTTATTATTTTTTTGTCCTTGGGAATTTTTAAAGCTTTATGAAAAATTAAAATAAAGCCAAAATAATTTCCAAGATTACCCGTAGGTATAAATAACAATGCACAGCGAGAATTATTCTCAACGTAAGCCTAAAATACTCCAACGCTAAGCAAATCTAAATGCAAATAAGGACACACGGGTACACTGAAGAGTAACCCATTAACATAAATTACACTCATGGTTTTTTTCTTCGTACTTAATTCTTCTTTCAACTTTAAAAAAAAAAATGGTAAAAGTAAAGTTCTTAAATAGCTTTTTTCCCCTTCAAAGCAAAATAACTGAAAAAAAGCATTTAAAAATCTTCTAAAAAAGGCTTATTTATGTTTTAAAAAAACGCAAAAAGTCGAAAATCAAATTATGAACTAAAAATAAAACCATATATATTATCAGGATTAAGTCATACAAATTAAAGAGTTTGATCATTCAATATAAATCCTGGATTGCTGTTCAGTAAGCAATTTCTAAAATAAAATATTGAGAACACAAATTATTTCTTAATGAAACGAACTACAAACATTATATTTCTATTGATTTGTTTTATACATCCTGTTGTCGTAACACAAAATTGCCGATGATACATACCTATAGATAATGGGTTAAGGTGAGACATGTTTATTACAAACTATAAGCCAAGAATTTTTGTAATATGTTTGTATAATATACCTGCTGTAAATGAACAGCACTCAATTGTTGTAAAACGTTTTTATTTTAAATAAATAGCTTGTTTTTCGACAAACGTGTTTGTTTTCGTCAAGAAAAATTACTATTTTTGAGCTTCATACATACGAAAACTAAGGTAGAAAAATAAACTTCAGTATCATGAATGCATTGTTATTTAAAGGCCTAACTAAAATAAGTATGTTTATATATTACATGTGTACGATATTTATTGCATTAATCTTAAATTATTTTTCAGTCTTGCTGTAGTATTTCAATAAAAAAATCTACATGTCAGTAGATTTTGATACTAATTTAGTTTCATAGATTATTTCTGAATCAAAACGGACAACTAAAACAGTTCAAATCAATTTTATCAAATACTTATTAATTAAATAAATATATATTTTCTTATGAAAAACAAAATGAAAGAAACTTTTCGAAGTCGCTGTAGAAGGGTAAATGAGAGAATGCTTTCACTCAGGACCAATAAAAATCATTTTATTTTCCCAGTTACCCCATAAAACATCAAAAACAGCAATTTTTAACGTTAAATCAACTACATAATTGCATATTGATGATGAAATTCCATTAAACTAAAACAATTTTTGGCGGAACATTTCTTTCTCAAATATCACATGGGTGGTATAGTTCGAAAAAATCTTCAAGGAAAAGAAAATGATCAATTAAGCCTAACAGTCCCATAATAATAGGAGGGGTATAGTTTGAGGAAATCTTAAGATAAACTATACCTGAACATGTCCCCGGATAGCTTGATGGTAAAGTGCCTTTCTTGTTTGGAATAGACATAAAATTTGAACAGGAGTAAAAATAAAGCACCATTCTTCATTTTTTCAATTATGTGGCGAAAGAGCATTCCGAGATATCGAAGTAAGAATTAACAACATACATACCAGTAGTTTTGATGCATATTTTATTCAAGTTAAATAAAATATCAGAAATAATTATACGTGTGGGCCGATTTCCTTATACAAAACCTAAAAAACATATGCACCCATCTTTTTTTTTTTTTTACACGGTAGATAGATTCCTTACAAAAAAGTTAAAAAATCGTGTAAAAAATACATGTGACATGTAGTAAATTTGGGGATATGTTTCAAAACTTGAAAAAATCGTGTATGATGAAAAAGCTCAGAATATTTTCCTCAAATACCACGCAAAAATCTAACAATGAGACATATGTTACATATTCATAAAATAAAAACAATTCAGTTTTATTACAAAAAAAGTGGTTCTAGGAAAATTCATTGTATAAGTACATACAGCATATGAAAGTTCAAATTGAAATTGTTAATAAAACTATTAAAACATCTAAACAACTAACATCGGACATATACGTCCGGAGCAATCGATGCTTTGGGTGAGGAAGACGTTTATATACGCCGGTAACACTTATGATGCTAAAATCGTATTGTATCTCTAGTGTCAAAGTATAGTATTATTGAATTTAATACTTTGCTATTGTTAGGAAGGGGGCACGTAGAAAATTATTATTGAACATTGGGTCGCAAATATTGAAAGTTTGAGAAGCACTGATATACAAGTTGACTCCCTTACTTTCACTTTAAAAATCTCCCAAAACGTTAATGGCTTATACACAGTACGGAAAGTATAAGAAAATCACATACAGAATGAGTACAAATGATGAACCTGATTTTTAAAAAAAATCATATTTTCGAAACTACTGCTTATATTACAATAATTGATACATGGACGTAAGGATAAATATTTAATTTTTTCCGCTAATGATCAACAGCAGATTCAATATAGTTGAGATTGAATTCCAAGCATAGTGACAGTAACAAAGACGAGTGTTTGCGTATAAGGGTACGAGTGTTTTTTTGTTGTTGTTGTTGTTGTTATTTAGGTTGCTTAGTGCATTTAGAAATCGCTACAGAAAAGAATCCCCAACCAACAAGAGCATTTTGCGATGGTGTCATAAATTTCAGAAAACAGGATGATTGTGTAACAGTAGTGACCAGCCAAGGCGTCTCCGAAGAATCAGTGGAGAAAGTGAGGCATAGTTTTGTTTGAAGTCCATGGAAGTCTACGAGAGTTATCGCCTGTATACTTGGAATACTCCAAAAAAAAACGGCATAGAAATTCTTACTTTAAAGAGTTAAACTTCAAGCAATATCGTTTGCAATTGACATAACAAATAACAAAGAATGACAAGTAAGCATTTGAACAGCATTACAAACCATTTATAGAATGGTGCTACAAAATGTATGGGTCGAATGATTGGACGTATGCTGTGTAACAAGATGGCCCACATCGAACATCTATAACAAAATTGTAAACTTGGCGTATTTCTTTTAACATTCATTTATCACTTATTGTAATATGTGCAATATTTTCAATCATAGGATTTTTTGAAATAGAGTCCATCATTATAGCACTCATTCTATACTTTTAAAATTTGAAATACATATGTGTATCTATACATTTATATATGTAATTCATTGACAATAATTGTATAAACAGCATGGTTGTAATTAAAATAAAATATAAAAGTAGTAATTTGTAAATGTTTAAAAAAAAAAAGGAAAACTATCACAGTTTTGTTTTCAGTTTTCACTATCGCAATATTATAGTACAGGAGAAAAAGAAAAAATAAAAAAGAAAAGAAAAGGTTCATGAATAATATTTTAAATTTATAATGTTTTTGATTAATTTCTATTTTAATCTTTCACTCTGGGAAGATTAAATGTATTTTACTCCATAAGAAAATGATCATTTTCAATTTAACGTGTGATCTAACAAAGGAAACTTTTAAATAACCTTCTTTAATCTTATATCTGTATGCTATCCCAGAAACTTAATAGTAAATAAAAATTCAAAAAAGTAAAATTCAAAAGTATCAAACATTTAATTCAGCAATTTAAATAATTACAACTTTAACCACTCAGCAGATATGTTTAAAATTCCTTCAACGGACCATGTCCTAACGACCTGCATTTTACCACGAGACATGTCTGTACCAAAAAAGTAACAACCTGGTTGTATGTACAGAGCCTCTAGAATGCTTACTTAATTTACGAAGACTTGACTTTAACTAGGGAGAGTAGTGTGATTTTTAAGAACAGAAACAAAATAAAATATAAGTAAGGGGGACCGCAAGACAAAGCACCCATGCTACAGAAAAAGTAATCACATTCTTTTCCAGAATGCTTTTACTCGAATAAACTACCCCTAACAATTCCAGAGAAAGGTTTAATTCCGCTAATTTTGTTTTCTTGGACGGACTCGTGTTTTAAATGGGGAGGTCGGGAGGGGGTGTAGAAGAACAGTAGCAGAAAACTCCGCTCTCATCTTTCGAAATTTTAATTGGACCTATTTCTCTTTCGTTCCTAACCAACCTCAACTCAGTTTCCTACCACTGTGCATGAAATCTAATTTTCGCGAGTAATGCTTTTCCTCTCTCTTAAAAAACCGTCTGGTTGTATCCCGGTTCCCGGAAATGATTAGCGAGTTCCCATTTTCAAAACAAAAGAATTAGGAATAGCATTATTCCTTCCCCAGCCAATTAATTTTCACAAAGGCAGATGGATGCGTTTAAATTTTGTCTGTGGTTTGGATATTCAGTTCCAGTTCCTGTTACAGCTTATCGTACCTTTTCGGGGATATTCATTTTATTTATGACGAGTGAGTAATGCACCCTATTGTTTGGTGCTAATGGAAAACAAAAGGATAGAGCTGTGGAGATTCAGCTGTATTTAAGTCTAATTACTCTCGTAATGTATTAAGGGAGCATTGTCTCAATGTTTTATAGATGCACTGATAGGTTTCCTATTCGAGTTGGAGGTCGCTTTTATGGGCGTGTAATGCAAGTAATTTCCGTTTGGGATTACTTGATAGGATTGTAGAATTCGCACTCAGCAAATGGAGTAATGTGTGTGTGGAATTCAAAATAAAAGTTCTTTTTAAATCTGCAAAATATGGTGAATTAGCTTACTGCTTTGTTTTATGAAATTAGAACAATATTACACATCTGTGTTTATCTTGATAATTTTTTTACGTTGATTGAAACCCGTATTTAGTTTATATAATAATGGCGTAGAAAAAAGATTACATATCTCTTTTCCGTTACATAAACCCATTAGTAGAATTATTTTTCTTTCATTTTGCATAAATATTGGATTGTTATGTTTCGATATATGTTTATCAAAGTCTGTAACAACAATAGCATTATGATATTTGGAACTGCATATACAATATTTAAGCACGAAATTTGAGTTCTTGTAGACTTAAGATATTGCACTGAATTTTTTTATTGAAGATCTATATAGCAAACCACCCCATAGAAGCACTAACTGATTATATATATGTATATATATCATATATACACTCACTTCCAAAAGTTAAGCGCGAAGAGGAAAATGCTAATTTCCGGAAGCCAATCAGAATTGAAGAGGATGCAATTCGCTGCAGAGGTAAATGGAAGTATGCAAATATGTTAGGTAACAGCCAATCGTGCTTTCATGTCAAGAAATATGCAAAAAGGGTAGTCTTATAAGAAGTCAGCTTTATGAAGTGTTACAGAAGTTGATTATAAGTGCTGATAGAAGATGTTTAAAACTTTTGTACAATTTGTTTTAAAGACATACGTGTTTCTATGACTTCCAGAAAATGAATGGAAGATTCTGAGCGCTGGCTTGCTGTGGGGCGCATTGAAGCAGGACAGTCGATCACAGATGTTGCTCTTTTCTTCTTCATTGATCATTCTGTAATTTCACGTTTATGGAAACAAATTCAAACCACACAGACTGTTGTCCGAAGACCCGTAGTCGGTCACTCAAGGGTTACAACCTTCACGGAAGATCGATATATTGCTATTGTAGCCATTCGGAATCGCAGACCGACCTCCGCACGTGTGACATCTATGGTTACAGCATCCATTGGTAAGGCTATATCTGCAGCCAGTGTACGCCGAAGATTAAATTTGAATGGAATGTATGTCCGGGTACCTCGAGTTTGTGTTCCTCTATTCATCTAATCAAGAGAAGCACGATTAAAGTGGTGCCGGGGACATGGCAATTGGACTGTATCTGACTGGGGCAATGTCATGTTTACTGATGAGTCAAGATTTGTTCTGGAGCCAGATGGCAAGCGTATAAGGATATGACGTAAACAAGGAACCCGCAATCAGCCCCAAAACATCACCGAACATCACGCATTCCGAGGCGGAAGCATTATGGTGTGGGCAGGGATTTCATTCGACCTGCACATCTTTAAACGGGGTTCTGTGACGGCTGTCCATAATCGAGATGAAGTTCTAGAACATATTGTGAGATTGTACGCTGCAACAGTTGGTCCTACATTTGTTTTAATGGACGATAACGCACGTCTCCATAGAGTTGACATCGTCAATGACTACCTGGAGAGTGAAGGGATTGCGCGTATGGCGTGGCCAGCATATTCGCCCGACCTTAATCCCATTGACAATCTTTAGGATGCTCTCGGCCGTGCTGTATCTTCGCGTTTCCCACCTCCAGTCACTCTTATTGAATTGGAAACTGCTCTACAAGAAGAATGGCGATTGCTTAATTCTGCGGTGGTTGACCACCTAATTGAAAGCATGGTCAGAAGGTGTAAACTTTGCATATAGATGAGAGGGGGATCACATACCCTATTAATGTCCTTTTTTTCATTGTATGCTGTTTATTTTCACTTTATACATAATTCTGTTTAAGTCTCCAGTATGACATTATCTGAGAACTTACAAACATTTAATATTGTTTTCATTTCTATGTATAATTATTGGTTTTGTTTTATGTATATATATATATGCTACTTTACTGCCAAATTTTGTGTCAATCAATGCAGTATTTGTTGATTTTTTTTTGCATTTTACGTCTTCGTGTTTAACTTTTGGAAGTGAGTGTATATATATGAACTAAAACTCAGTGGCGCGACGTAAGGGCCAGGGCCTCCTGTGGCCATCCCAGTATACGTGACCATTGAGCGCTGAGGTGCATGAGCAGATGTCCTGATCAGGTTGTCAGTCTGAAAAAAGGTTGTCAAAAAAAGGCATTGGACTTCTAATGGGACTTTTATAAATTCAATAAATACCAATGAGGATTCTGTGTTACAAGTATGTTTGAGGTATGAGATATTTGTGTGAAAGAAGTTCATATGACAAGTATATGTTTTATATATGAGAAGTGTGTAGAAGTTTGTTTGTCAAGTGTGTTTGATGTATGAGAAGTTTGTATGACAAGTACCGTAAAATCTGCCGTATAACGCGCCCTTTTAACTCCAAAAATGAGATGGCAATTTACGAGTGCGTGTTATATGTCGAGTATATAAATGATAGCTTTAACAGTAAACAAGGAGATGAGTATAAAATAGTGTTTATTTAACAGAAATGAGAGACTTTATAAACTTACACACAAACATAGGGCTGCATTTTCTAGAAGTATACTATTTTTTAAAAAATCCTGGGAAAATACATCGGATAAATGACTTCAAAGCATAAGAGCACATATACATTTCATGTTTCTGCGTAAAAAGGGGTTGGGCGTTATACGGCAAATATACCTAAAATAAAAAAATATGCAGCTGGAATGTATAGATGCGCGATATACACTGGGTTTTGTGGTATGTTTGATGAATGAGAAGTTTGTTTATAAGCCAAGATTAATTTGCTTACAACATGGTGAGATTTTATTAAAGAAAGTGTAACTATTAAATAGTTTTGCAAACAATTATTTAGGGTCTTGTTAAGATTAAAAACATTAGTTTGAACAATTCGTTCTTACTTTTAGGAAAAAATAGATTATATACCTGTGATAAAAAGATACTTTTCCAGAAAACTATGTAGCAAATATAAATCTAGAACCTCATTTAATTTCAAAGAATCTTAACAGAGTTGACGCTAATTTCTGAACCAGACAGCATGACATTTTTTAAAGATAATTACTTTTACACAAAATCCAATTTATCTCTCAGACGTGTCTTGAAAATATTCACCATACATGAAAACCAACCAACACATACAAACACATTCATTACATAGAAAAGTTGAAAATCTCTATCATCCATTTATTTCTCATTACAAACACTGTAACGAAAGACAAGAAAACTTTTACAGTGTGGTTAATTATGTTAACTGTTTGCTCAAAAACTTTTTTGAGTGAAACATTTACGTTTGTATAATTAATGAAAAATGCTTTGAAAATAATTCAATTCTGCCATTTGTAACAAGATTCAAGTGTATATTTTATTAGATTTGCAAGGAAAACGAAAGTTAAAGTAACAGTATAAAACATTTTACTATACAATGTAAGATCATTTGCATAAATTTAAATATTTCATCATCCGACAAAATTGCTGATAAAAATTTGCATAAATAAACTAAAACTGTCTGGCTGACATTCTGGATTTAGTTCTGGCAAATACCAATTTTGTCTTTTTATTGTGATTATATTTCACTTTAAAGTAAAATACATTTCCAAACCATTTATACTTTATCTGCTGACACATGCTATTTCTTAGCAAATATTATAACATAAACTAAGTTGATAGTAATACTTACCGACAATGCCATAAACATTTCTTGTCCCAGAGTTAGCAACAGAAGCAAAGATTGGCAAATAACCTCGGACAAAATGTATATTTTATTACTGAAGAATAGATGGCAAGCACGTATCAGCAACGAGAAATTTATACGTTGAAAAATGAAATCTTTTTTTTCCGAAACGAAATTGGAGAAAGCTATGAAATTGATGTTTCGCATAAATTGAGTTTTCTTCTGCAAACTTGGAAGTGAAAGCTTTGAAGCTGCCACTTTTTATGTTTATCACGTTTTTTTGTTTTCTTAAAGTTTTCACAGCTTATACTTTTTACTCTTTCCAAAGTTTCAGTGCATTCTTTCACTTTTAATCCAAAGGAAAATTTGCATATCTCCTTTTACTAAGGAAATAGCTTACTTTCACAATAAGTACTTTGGAGTTACTGAGAAGGAATACACAGGTTTTCTTTCTGCATACTTGATGAACGACTTCTGCAACAATTGCTTATTTTTTTCCTGAATTTCAATCTTTCATTTTCCCTCTTTTCGTTTGAGACTTTTGAGACTAAAAGTTTATTTCCATTTTCTTTTCTTAGTTTTAATATGGATGAAAGAAATTTGAAGTAGTACAAATAATTCTTTTCGTTCGATCTGCAGGAAAATAGATCGAATAAGTTTTCAGTAGTGAATCTTGTCTATTTGCTTCTATTAATACTCCACTTTATCTAAAATTTGGATTTTTACATATTATGTGTTATATCTTTTTAATACAGCGTTTCTCAAATTGTTGGATGCGCCCCCTAGGGACCGTGATAACTGTAAGAGGGGGGGGGGGCGAGCATATTGAAGAGTTGAAAACAAAAGATTATGTAAAAAATTATTAATTTACTGAATGTAAGCAAACAAAATTCATTCTGACATAATAAGAAATAAAATGCACATTTGCACTGATATAATTTTATTAATTTATCAGTACTGCACACAATGTATTTTATAATTAATTTAACAATACTAAGTTAAGAACAAGTTTAATACTTACCAGTGACCTCATGGGCTTATTAAATGTATAATTATATACATAAATTAACACCTTATCTTGATAATTTTTACGGTTTATAATTAATCCTTTAACTTCCGATTAAAAATCATGCCATTCAATCCACAATGCCACTATTTATCACGCAGGGGCGTGTATGTAATGTATTGGGAGGGGGAGAAAAGGAATAAATAAGCAAATCACTTGAAATAAGTAAATCTTTCAGAAAAACCATCAAAATTATTTTATTGCATTCCAAAGCCTTCGGAATAATTTTATGGATAGCAGTGCACAGAAAAAATCATACTTCGGAAGGACGTAAACCTACGTCCAGGCCAATTAATGCTTTCGCTGAGTGAAACGTTTATATACGCTGGTGACACTAAAGAGGTTAAAGCCGTATTGTAGCTTTAGTGTCACAGTATATTATTATTAAGTTCAATACATTGTTATTGTATGGTGTGGGCGGAGAGCGATGAGTATTACGATTGAATATTGGGTCGCAAATATTGGAAGTTTGATAAGTACCGATTAAATATATTGTTCAGAATTTGAGGTTTTTATGAATGACTTATCCGGTTATAATTATGCTTTTTCCTCTACTTGGGGTTGAGAGAATAGGATGAATAATATACTTTTTAGAATATTTACTCAAAAAAATAAAGAAAATAATTCAAAAGAGTTAGAAGCTATATAATTAACTAAGGAACTCTGTCGCTGGAATTGAATTTGGAATATAATGATAACTTATTCGAAAAGCAATTAAAGAAAAATATAATATTATTCAAAAGTTTTATACTGATATTTTCCTTCAGAAAATTCTGGAGAGAAAAACTGCAATTTTTAATTTTTTTTTCTTATTAACTCCTTCTTATGAATTTTTGATTTTTTTTGTTTGTGTGTGTGAGTTCCATAACACAATCGATTAACAATCAAAACACAGATCTGTTATCTTTGGTTCATGCATCGTTAACAATAGTTTTTTCATAAATTTTAATTATAAATATTAACGAAAATTTTTTAAAACTTTTTTTACAGCAATTTTTGATTCTATTTTTCTTGTGTTAATTTAAAAATGTGTTAAAAGTATTGACATACATTTTTATTACAAACTACAAACATAAGTATACTTTATAACTTTCATTTACAAATTTTCTGCATATGAAGAACCTGTATTGTAAATCGAAAGCCAAAAAAATATTCATTTTTAGAGAGAATATACATCTATTCGGATTATTTATTTAAGTATCTATTAACTCATAACATTTGATAGATGGTTCCCATCAATTTTTATATCATTACTCTACAAACATTAACAATCAGTTGTCGAGACAAATCAAGATTAAATTTAATGTGTAAAATTGATGGTCAATTGATATTCTATTCTATAATTCAGAGGAACTGTTTATGACTGCATTTCAACTGCGTCCACTTAGGCTCAGTTGTTCATCTACGCACTTTGTAGATTGTCTTACAAAATGTTCACTTATGTTAAGCTATCGCATCATTGTTCATCATGTATAATATTTCCTGCAGCAATTATAATCTGCAGTCAGCAATTCAACTCCATTCGAGAGACAGACTAAACCAATCAGTAGTCTCCATTTCGACTGTGCATTGTCTGGTTTTCTAATCGAGCACCAATGAACTCCATTGCGTGAAAGGAACTATTTTCATGTTAATCATCCCAAAACATTTTACTTGCATATTTACCAAAGCTCTACGTTCAAAAGATTTATACACATAAAAATTGCATTATTTTTATTTTTTTCTTATGTAAAAAAATCTCCATTCCAAATAAATCAGGTTATATTTTTAACATTTAATCGTTACACTTTTATATAGCCTTTAAATAGTTATCCTAACTTATATTAATACTTCAGTGTCATGGCGGGTAGAGTAATTTAATTTTAAAAATGGCATCTAGAACCTGTTTGAGTAACTCCTCTAGTAATTTAAAATACATATCATTAATTCAAAGTGCGTATGGATTGCTAGATTAAATATATAGAGCTTTTTGCTAAGTTATATAGAAATTAAATTATTATAGTTGTTAAGCAGATGTCAGATCATTGGCCATTAAGTCATTGGCCAAAGAGCTCTCTCCAAACTTTCTTAACAATACAATCCAACCCAGTTAGACATAACACTTGAACAAATCAATAACAATCATAACTTATCCCGAATCGCGCATAGCTCTATCAGTTTGATTAGTGAAACAAAAACAAGAGAATGAGCTGTAAGAAAGTGATGTCCGGTGAAAAGTCTAAACAATAGCACGAAGGGAATCCAGAATAAATTGAAATTCACATGGCACGCGTTGCAGAACTTACCTTAACCATGTGGTTATGACCACGATCTCGAGGTCAGCGTGCCATGAATTCGAGTTTAGTGCCGCCATTTAGAGGTCTGGTAGATGAAACTACTCTTGCTAAACTTCACAGTGAACATATTCGAGTTCAACGGCTTGTGGCGTCTCTTAAAGTTTACTATTCCCCTCCCCTTGTCCGAATTGCAATACAACCCAAGCTACTTCTTCCTACACCTTGGCTTGTATTGGTTGTCATAAGAGCCAGCTGCTCTCAAGTCCTGCTACAGTTCTTCATTTTAAGAGGATTCGATACTTCTTCGATTTTACTTCTTTTGTAATTATTAGTTTTTTGACATGAAATTTTTTTGCAATATTCTTAAGGATATTCTAAGCAACTTTAGAGATTGATTTTATAATAACTTAATTAGTTCTGGAGAAAAACGAAATGTTGTTATGCATGCTAAAAATTAACGAAAAAAGCAATATCTACATTTTAATTTAAAAATATATATATATATATTCCATTTACACACGCAGCAAAATGTATCACAAATTTTGTTACACATACCTTATATATAACACACAGGAAAAAATGTAAGTTATTGGTAAATAATTGTGGAAAGAGTAGCATTGTGATTGCACTAATGTATCAAAGAAAAGAAACTGAGAAAAACCACTTTAAAGTTCATAATTCTGAAAAAATAGTTATAATAAGTTTAAATAAATTTAAAATGCCACTTAAAGGAAATTAAATATTTTTCCTTAAAATAATTGCATTTTTGTATTTTTTCACTTCATACAATTTTATAAATGATCAATTTTTAGAGAGCCTTAATTGCACAAGAAAATTCAAGAAAAATGTTACACATTTTTTTTTTTGTGGCATGACAGAAATTTTAGTGTTTTTCTTCGCATAATATTGAAGTTTTATATTAGTATAAAAAACATATGAGGAATAGGAACTGAAGTTATGAAAATACTAATATAGAATATCTTAACTCAAAAATTTTAGATGCACACATTTCACAAAAAAGGAAAATTACAAAATTGTAATGCTTCGGTAATCTTTGCCTTATATATTACACCTTTTTTTTATATTTATTATTTCTCTTTTTGAAATAGACTAGTTGCATGGCCCGGCGTTGCACGGGCTTTCTCTTTTCCTCATGACACCAGCATTTCTGTGTGTGTGTTTGTACACGCACAATGTGAGTGATTTCTAAAATTATGTCAAAAAATTTTTATTTTTCGAAATTTGTTTAATCCCACTTATTTCCACTTCATTCCATTTTTGATTTAAGACAAGTTTCTTTCCCCTCTCTATAGCCCGGCATAACACGTGTTTTTTTAGTGTAAAATTGTTGTTCTATGTTCCCTCTCCTCACATATAAGATATAGCTTCAAATTTCGATGTATGACTTATAAAAAACAATATTGCGTTAGAGTTAAAAATTATTAATGTGAAGCAATAAAAAGAAAAAGATTCTGATGCTAAGAGTAAAATAAAAAACTTTCATCTTATTTAATAATAATAGTTAGTTTCTAAGAATATAAAACAATAAAATAGATTTCAAATTTTCATGAATTAAACAATCGTTGCATATAGTTAGCTTCAAAATGTCTCTAAAATGTATTATGATCCCAAAAAATATACGATGTACTTTTTAACAAACAAAGAATTAATTTAGTAATGAAATGATAGAGATAATCCTTTTAAAAACACATATATACATTTATTAAAATCAAATTTCAATAAGTAATAAATAAAAGAAATATTTACAGATAGCTATTGAAACGATTGATTTTTTCTGAACGTTTAAATGTTTGTTTAAACATATAAATATATATAAGTTATGAAAAAAAACAGTATGGGGAAAGCCTAGATATATATATTGTGATGAAGACGGTCTCTTCCCCTAATTGCTAACAGACCCCTTGCCCCTTGATGACAGACTTTGGGATAATTCCAGATATTTCGATAATTGCTGGAAAAAATTTCGTAACTGGGTGGTCAAAGATTTGGACCCTCTTTCCCAGGCTGTCCCGACCGTCAAAAATAGACGCTGTAACATTGTGCTTTCGTTTTCCCACGATTTGGTGACGACAGCGCGTCTGAAAACTTACATTGTGCACCGAGCCATCGGCACCCATTGGGCAAGAGATCAAATGAGCTGAGACCGACAGGGGTGGCAGAAGAACAAGAGATCAAGGGAGCTGAGACCGACAGGGGCGGCAAGAGAACAAGAGATCACAGAAGGATGATTAGGCAAGAGATGATTAGAGAGAGAGGGATATAAGGAGAGCGAGAGAGAGTTCGAGGAGACTGGATTTTGAGGGAGCCGGAGAAGTCCCTTCAGCGAGAGAGTAAAACGATAGTGAGTCCGCAAAGTACGGCGGATTCCGAACTGGGAATATCCGGGAATGGTCTGAGACGCGACCAACGATAGGAAAGCGATACTGAATCTGCGAGTAAGGCGGATTCTGAACCAGAGAAACTTAAAGTGAAGGAACCGTTTTGGAGGCTCCTCCCGCTAAAGACTGGTAATCCGCTAAGTAAGACGGATTTTGGAACCGTGGAAATTGTGAAGGAGCAACTGCACGGCGGATGTAGAGCCAGCGAACTCCCCCAGACTCAATGTGGAATTCCCGAGAGTGAATGTATGGGACTTTTCTCTAACGAGCAAATGTACGCCATTATTTTATGCGAGAGAGATAAGACATTGCAGCGAAAGAGACTCGAAATCTGTGGACACTTTTGTTAAATAATTGTGATAGAGTATTCTTTTTTTTTTTATGATTTTCTTATGAAATAAATAGTTTATCCCATAGCTGTGTGAAGTCATTACAATATATATACATGTACTGAAAAAAAAAAACATTTTGATATTTTATTTTAATTTTAACGTTTTTCATTCCACTGTGTTTAGTAAATTATTTAAACACGTATCTGACAAAAAAATACAAACTAACATATTCATTATTTTAACAATAATTTTATGTATTATTATAATAATTTATGCAACATCTTATTTATAAAATATTGTATGTCATTTTATAAAAATTTTGTAGCTAATTTTTAAATAAAATATCATTTAATGTTTATTTCAACAAAATTTACAAAAAGTATTATTTATTAATAATTATATATTTATGAAGTATAATATAAATATTTATATAATTACAGTATTTATTTTATTTTTAAAATGCAAAGTGCAAAGATTCAAATGCTTTTTTTTATAATTTTTTCCTTTTAATTTAAAAAGGGGTCGTGGTTGAATTGCCTAATTTGTTAATTTACATTTTTCAAATGAGGTTTTATCCAAGTTCCAGCTTTCCGACGTGCAAAGGTGATACATAAATCGAAAGATAATAATGCAAGGAATAAGATTAACTAAAAAAAAATGATAGTTCATTTATTTTTGGGGTACCAAGTCCTCTTAAAAATGCACGGGGTCATGGATTTCATCTAGATGTTTCTGTGGATAAGGTGGGATAAGAAACAACAAAAGGGACCCGATACACGTTAAATCAATCTTAGCTGAATGCCCTGTGGGCCGGGTGTAGTAGTTTGAAGAGAGAGAGAACAAGCTCAGGTGTCTCCTTCGTTGCTTAACCTTGATTCAAAATTACTAGTTTCGTTGTGGCCCCCCAGTTGCTTTGCAGTGCTACCTTAATAAACACTAGTCTCACTCTCCCACCTCCATGACTTATCTCCAACAGAGTGAAAAGCCAATTTAAAAAATTATCTTTATTTCTAATTTAGCCACATGAAGAAGCAAATGTCTACAAAAGTGTTAGGGAAAAATGTTGTTTCTTTTTCATTTCTTTTATTTTTTCAACAAACATATTCACCACCTTGTTACCCCGAAACTATGATGGAAAGGTATCCATTGAAAAGTAAAATTTAAGGTTATCCTTTTTAGGACTTTCCTGAAGCATGGGAAAATAAATTTTGAATGTTGAAGTATATTAAAGCTAGAGATATATTTCTCTGTTGCTTCTTTCATAATTATTACATAATTTCAATGTAGATTTTTAGCTAAATTAAAAAGATGCTTACGTACTAGCTGAAGTACTCGTTCTTTGCACGGGATATAATTTTTAAAAAATAAAAAAATATATTATTCTTGATATAATGATTGAATTGTAAGGAGAGTAAAACTCAGTACGAAACAATATATAGAAAAATGTAAGCATTTTTTTAATGAGAGAACTTGTTATTTATCTACACCAGTGTTTTTCAAAATGTGGGGTGCGCCCCCCACGGAGGGCATGTTAACCTTACAAGGGGGGGGGGCGAGCATATCAAAAAGTCTAAAGTAAGAGATTTAAAAAATTGCAAATTTACTGAATGGAAGCAAAATAAAATACATTTTGACGTAATAAAAAAGTAAAATACACATTTACATTGGCTTATTAAGGCATCTGTACTGCTTTAATGTATTTGAAAATTAATTTATCAATACTTAGTTAAGAACAAGATTAATAATTACTAGTGACTCCTATGGACATGTCATGTACAAAATTTAATACTTATCTTGATAATTTGTGTGCGGTTTATAATTAAAGTCACATATTGTACCTTAAACATGTAGCTTTTAGTACGTTAATTTTCAAATCAATACATTCTTATCGTATGGGGGGGGGGGGGGCGCGAGGAAAATTATGATGGAAAATTGGGTCGCAAGTATTGAAAGTTTGAGAAGCACTGATCGTAAGTAAGCAAATTCGTAAGTAAGCAAACGTATCTATGTGACTAGGTGTATCCTCTCACTAACCGGAGGACGCAGAAGCTCGTTGAAGGTACCAAAAGATCGGAAATCATCTGAGGAATCCGTTTTGACCATTTATATTCCTATAGTGCAATTAGTTAAAAATATATTAATTAAAAACCTTAAAACGCATAATTATTGTTATTTTTTCCCGCCAGGCGGCAAAGTTCCAATTTCCCGACCTTTTTATTTTTTAATCCCAGGCGTTTTTAAAACACACCTAATTGTTTATATGAGACTCAGACAAAAAATAATTACAGAATCAGAAAGATCATTTACTTCGCCACGATGCGGTATAATTTATTTTACAAAATAATGATATTTTCTATTTTTTACGATTTTTTCTTAAATAAGTCAAATTCGATACGTTTTTATGAAACGGATTTCTAAATCGTTCTGATTGCATTTTCTTTCAAGTTAATGAAATGATATTATACACTAAAAAAAGTCAAGTTTTTCTTTTTTTAGAATCAATCATTTAAAAAATAAAGTTTCAAAAACTTTTTTTTTTTCGATTTTTCAAAAAAATAATAATCTCACAAAACTTTTTTTTCCGTGTGTAGAACGATATTATCCGTAATCTGTAAGAAGATTGAAAAAATTGCTTAAAAATTACGGTTTGTGAAGGAAAAACCGTGTTTTTCGTTTTTTTTTCCCCTTTATGCGAGAAATATTTAAGCATTATTATTTTTTTTTTACAGTTTTTGTTTAAAAATTACCGTTATTTGCAATCGATATATGAAGTTTGTAGGCATTAACTTCAAAATGAAACGCGAAAAAAAATTCAAACTTTAACAAATAACGCAATGGGAAATTGAATATCTCTTCCTCTATTTTAAAGCTCTTGTATTTCTTTTTTTTTCCGAGGATATCATGGATCGGTCGCTTAGAGCACTGAATTAGTAACTTTTGTACCCGGGTTCAAAGCAGCAGCATCGCTTAGTTTTTATGATTTTTTTAAAAAATACTCAAAATGTTATTCGCTCATTTAATAATTTCGCCAGGAATTTTGTAATTGGAAAGATAATCTATTTCTTTACGACACAGTATGATTTTTTTTTTTTTACAAAACAACGATACTTTACATATTTCATATTTTATGATTTTTTTCTAAAATGAATCAATATTGATGCGTTTATGTGAAAATGTTTTTTTAAAAAACTCATACTTCGATCTTTTACTGTTAGTAATTTAAAAAATAAAATGTCGAAAACTTTTTTTAAGAATTTTTTTTTGTGTAATAATTTTTTACTTTTTATGCTACTAGATGGCTGCACCTGTCAATCTCTTTAAGAATCGGCGAATGTTTACTTACTGGAGGGCTCTGATAGCGAAAAAGAGGGAAGGGGAATTTCCATGACAATATGTTATGCATTTAAAAATGTTCGTGCAACGCCGGGGGGAAATAAACCTGTCTGACAAAGAAAAAAAAAGGGAAAAAATTTCGAAACAGTTATACCCTTGTTAAAAGCCCGAGCAACGGAGGGCTAAGCGGATGAGGGGGTGGGGGTGAAAATCATTTTGCAAAAGAGTATTAGAAGTGCGGATTTTGTGAAGGAAACGGAAAATGTAAAAAAGTAGAGAAAGAGTATTTGAAGTGCTGATTTTGTGAAGGAAAGGGAACATTTATTAAAGTAGATAAAGCCCGTACAACATTGGGCAATGCAGCTAGTTTATCTATAACGCCCTTTAAGTCAAACGCAACACTTTTTAGGGTCTAATATGTGCAAACCAACTTTTTGTAATGGATATCTACTGCATGAAAGGGATGCGCCTGTTAAATTTGAATTTTATAGGTCTATTATTTCCAAAATGGAAACATCTGTCTATAACACTCAACTCTCGCATTGCCCTTTGGTGTGTGGTATGGGGTGGGGGGACAGAGGGCGAATACACTTTATAAATGCCTTGATTGTGCGGAATTCATTTATGAGATTTAGAGGCACGCACATTGTGCACATTCTTTTATAATATATATTGATGAGCTTCTGATTATTTATATTTTGTAGTTTATAAAATGCATGTAATAATAATAAAAAATAATAATTTAATTAAAAAAAACATGCAATTATGCCCAATGCTTTAACCACCTTCAAAATCAAAAAACAATTCTAATCAAATATTTTAAATAATTAATTTTAAAATATTTAATTATAGTAACAGCACAACAAATAATTAATATTTATTGGTTTTTAATGTAACTTTAACAGCATTCAAAACTTTTAATAAATAATAATTGTAATTAATTAATCCCAATAATATATTTAATAAAAGAGGAAGACCATCTTTAACTTCCAAATGTACAATAGTGATTTCTGTACGAAAATGCACAAGTATCGAAGATGAGTTAGAACTCATTATAATCAACAAATATAATGAAACAACAACAACAACTCGAATTAAAGTTGGGAAATCTTTAAAATATTCACATGGCGCTCTTTAATTACATACTTGAACTCACGAAGCACTCAAACAAACAATTCCTCAATTTGTTCTAATGTAAATTGTTTACATCCATTAACATGTACCTTTTACAGCTGTTACATTTCAAAGCACTTAAATTTTAAGTTTTTCAGTAATGCTTATCACACAAAATTTAACGTGCTTTTGCTTTTGGACTCTAAATGTAATTTACATCTAGATAAATGTATTTCTAATGCCTCAAGCATTTTACCACAAGTGGTACTAAAAACTTTATCAGAATGTTTTGATGAGTATTGAACTTTTTATTCCAATTCTGTACGTGTGCGCTTATAGAATATATTTATACAGAAAGGGAAATATATTATGATATGCAAATTATTTTAGTATAAAAGTTGTTTACACTGAGAGATGAATAAATATTTTGTGAATATGTCAGTGTTTGTACAAATTATGTAAATGTATGATACAAATTTTCAAAATGAAGCTTTTTTAATACAGTTAATCGAATTTCATTCAATTTAAGAAAATATGGCTCAGAAATAAATAGAAAAAGAAAAATTAATTTACATTCCTTTGAAAAATTCTCCAAATTTCCGAAAAGCTTTTTTTTTTTTAAATAAAAGTTTGGAGTATAAAGGATGTTGAAAGAAAGATATTTTCAATTTATCACAAAATAAACATGTGTAGAAAATGAGTTTCTACATCAAGGCTAAAACTGAGGTCCAAAACCGTACAGAGAGAGTTTCCTTATCTGTCGAAATCATTGTGTACGGAATCAATGTGTGTGTGTTACTTGTACTACTATTTTCTAAAAGTTAATCTTAAATAATATAAGCCAAGGATATAAAAATAATTGAATGTGATGAAGTACATAATTTTGGTGAACTATGCTACTGAAATATGAATACGATTTAATATGAATGCAGTAAAAATGAGCATGTACCCACAATTAAACTTAGTTTGATATTCAATAATTTTTATTATTAGATACATACTTTGTCTTTACTATTATATTCTTCGAAGTATGTGTGCGTGGGTTTTGGTCCCCTAAGAGTACCATGCATTTATGAGGGTTACAAAAGTCGACAAAGTTTAAAAAGCTCTGGCTTAGAAGATAAGCTGATAACTTGAGTTTTGGGGAATTTAGGGCACATAAATTGTGTGGATAAGAACAAGATTTGTGTGAAGTAAGCAGAGTCGGAATTCCAGATACTTTAAATGGTAAACTTGATTTGAGACAATTTCTTCCCAGATTTTTTATGGCTGAAAAGTTAAGTTACATCTCCAGCTTAAATGACCAGGGACCCAAACCTAAGACTGTCTTTCTCTCATTTCGATTCTAACAAATCGACTTAGAATATTATTTCGTGTAATTTTTGAGAGACAATCCATTCCACTCTGAAACTTCAAAAGTGGAAAGGCTGAAGTGCCTTTCAGGTTCACTGGATTGAACGGGTTCAAATGTTATGAATATCATTGAACCTGCTTTTGGACATTGCACGAGTTTAACTGTAATTTCATCTGAAATTTCTTCTAGTTAGCACAGCAGGTTCTACTGATGCACAAGAATTTATTCATACAGCATTTTTGCATAAAATAGAATATTCTAAAAAATATTAATGTAGCACTTACAGAATGTATTGTAAATTGGAATTATAATTAAGACACTAGTAACATTCAGACATGTAAAATTTAGAACTGACAATGGCATGCACATACTTTTTTTTTATAACCGAGGAGTATGTTCTAATAACAATTATATGAAAGCGTCTAAGGAGTTTGATCCTTCAAACACCCCCTTTATATACACAACTGGTAACTGAATATGTCTGTTTGATCATGGCTTGTGATATGTAAAAGGCTACCGCACGCGCGTCAAGCAGACCCGTCATCTCAGTAAAACACTAGCGATGACGTCAGCTGAAAGAGATTCAAACGAAACTCGAAACTTCTGAGGATGTATATTTAATGAAGTGATGGCTGGAAAACAATCTTCTCTATGAGAGTCCATCGACAGCATGAAGATTTTTTAATCTTAGAATTGGGTACGTACGACTCCTTCTCCCACAGATCGCAAACAGAAAAGGAGAACAATTAAAGCGCTTAATGGCTATCACAACCAGAGATACCTTTTCGTCACAATTGTCTAACGCGTGCACAAAGAATTTAAGTAACTCTGATCTAAGCAGCAGCCAGGTTCAAAATGGGTATTTGTCCCCATCACCTCCCTCCGAAATTCCATTAAAGTCTCTCCTAAACAGACCATTCAGTTATTAGGATTAGACAATAAAGAAAATAGATTTTTGTTTTAAATTTAGATACTATCTTTAAACGATGTAGTGCTTTAATTATTGTTAAGGTTCTAAGAAATAAAAAAATAATTCTCGATTTCTTGAAAAAAAAATAATTTGCCAGATGATGTATAAATTAGCTTTTAATAAATTACTGTATCATAAAATTATTATTTTTATTACAATTATCAAACGTAATGTTTTAGAAAAAAACTCCCTTTTACAAAATTTTACATTTCGTAAAAAATTGATGTTGTCAAGATTTTTTTTTCTGGTATTGTATGCTTCACAGTTAATCATGTTATTTATGAAACTTTTAAAATCTTATTTGTTTTGTACACGTCATCTTACCGACTAATTTAGTTTTGTTTTTTGAATACATATTGTGTGTTTGATCTCTTCTGGTAGAACATACTCATGGGATACTTACACAAATTTAACAAATTTCATTGTCTGTATTATAAACAGATTTTTTTGGGGTAACATTTGTTAAATAAACTACAAAGTATTTTATTTTAATTAATAATTTTGCGCAAAACTAATATTTTTATGAAATATTAGGTTTTAGTAATACTTAAATGTATACCAGTAGTTTAAAATGTTAATCAATTCACTAAATGCACTAAAAATGTTCTCTATGGAATATAAATTTGTTACACTTTCTTCATATTGGTAAATCTGATTTTTTTTTCTCTATGTATGCATTTCTATTATCTTAAATTATTATTATCTTCGAGGTATCTTAAAGGTCAAATAGAAAGTAAAACTTTTGTACTTCAACGAGTTCATCCCACATGACAACTAACCAATTTATTTTGACGTCATTCTTACCTTTCTGTCTTTATACAAAATCCCGGTTACTTCCATTCATACCTGAATTTCAATTTTTCAAAGGGGGTGCCAAAGAACAGTGTCGAATCCCCCCAGTCACCTTTCCTTCGATACTTCCTATACAAAAGTTTAAAAAAAAAAGAATTGTTCTAAAAATACACTTGGTGGAGGAAGAAAAGGGGAAAAAATCAAAGCCCTGTTAGACGTGTGAAAAGAGATCATCCTCCATTTTTTTCCCCTGGATAAAAAACGGACACAGAAAAAGGACGAGGATTTTGGTGGAATTTCCTTTTCGTTCTGGGACCATTCTTTTTTTTTTTCCTCCACCAGTGGTGTGATTGATGTGGCGGAAATTTGAGGGAAGTGGCAATTTGACTGTGTGGTAGGGATGAAGTCGCTTCAGGCCACCACACAGTGGTTGGGAAATCTGTACAGAGTAAATCCTACCGTGTCAGGTGAATGATGAATCAGTTTGGTGCACTTTTCTTCCTGCCTTGAGCCTGGGGCTACTACCCTTGGACTTGTCCTCTTGGGGCCGGTTTGCAGGATGACACGTGAGGTGGCAGCGGGGGAAAGCGTCTAATGGGATTACGCCGGGCACTCGATTAGACGACTGGAGATTCAACGAGCCGCGAGATCTAATGGGATTGGATGACAGGTCTTGGTGGAACGCAAATCGATATTTGCAATCTATAATGATTGTTACGTGACTGTACGTAAAGGAGAATGCACCTGAGATGAATCTTGGAATATTGGTGTTTTAATGAATTACGGATAATTCGATGGGGTTTTCTAATATTAATAAAGTTATTCGAAATAGTGTTGAATTGCTCGAAAAATTTGAATTATATATAATTCGAAATTCCTTCGCTTCTGAGGTTTTACAGCATGTATTGAATTGTAAATTTTTTCGTCACTTGATATGGAACATTTCTTAATTTTCTGTCATTTTTAAATATTAATTTAAAGTGTTGTCCCAGATTCTTCCATTTCATTTATTCAAATAGTGAGATAATACAGAAATTTTAGATAAATATATTAAAATTAAACTCTGGAATAAATGGATTTGTTTTAGTCCTAATACAGTTGAATTAATTTTCTGGAGGAAACATTCATCGTAGTTAAATTAAGACACCAATGAAAGTGTTTCGTAAAATAATCCACTAATGAACAATAATGGACAGCACTTCTTACTTAAAAAGAGTAATAATTACTATATCAATATTCTAAACCTTGTTATTTGTGAATTATTTTGAAGTACAAACGATATGTGTTGTGGAAAAATATAAGGATATGTACTAAGGTTTTCCTGATATTAAAATAAAATCTTAACATGGATATAGAAAGTTATCTAATGTATTTGACATTTGGTGCATGAGATGTCTTTGTTCTTTAAAACTTTTCACACACACACACACACACACACACATATATATATATATATATATATTAAATAGATCAAATGAATTACAGAATACACATGAAGACATTTAAATATATAAAGTATTATCGGTACTTACGCAAATTTTGCAGTTGATAAATTCCATCTAATCAAAAGACATAGCCAAATGAAAAAAACACCGCCAAATGCTGTCATTGTTTCCGAACACAATTAAAACAAATACCCGCGCATGCTCCTTTCGTATAACGCAGTCGACTAATAAACTGACGAAAATTTAGAATCAAGTACTGTATTAAAAAAATGCGTGTACTTGAAAGAAAGTAAATATATAATAATTATGTAATTGACAGCTAAAACGTCGTAAATGTATTCAAAATCTCGGCAATTAAATCTTCTTTACGTAGATGACGAAGTATAAATTCGCATAAGTATGTATCCAATTGTTGCCTTGCAGTTCCGCAGTGTTTGTGGTTTTGCCATTTTTCTAAAGTCCATAGTCTTTCGTGTGACTTAAGTGTCGGAAAATGATTTAAGAAAATTCACCACTGTGTTCTTTCCCTTAGAAATTGAATCCCAAATTTTAATAAATTTTCAGAATAAAAATAAAATACAAATAATGTAACAAATTATAAGCAATATTATTATTTTCAAACATGCGATTATGCTTTAGAATGTGCGGGAACAATATTCCTCTGTTGGCTGCATATCGAGGCATTTGGCGGTATCTTAGGTTTGATGAATTTGGTCGATGGTACGATTCGTACGTGTCATATTATTTTTAGAGTAGAATAAACGTAAAAACTTTTTAAAATCATTATTAATTATGTTATAATCATAATTTCGTACTTGACATAAAAGTACAACCTGATACTTAATCTAGAGCCTTGATAATTTGTTCAATGGAATGCACTATATATTACAAAAACTCAATTATCGGAGTTTACAATATTAGTAAAAGAAGACGATTCAAAGCGAAATGAAAATTGATACACTATCATTTTCATACCCTCTTGATATTACTATATATTTTCCCATGATGTTTCAGTATCTATGCAAGAGCTTTTATGAGATTATTTTCTATTGAGGTAAAATATATTTTGTTAGACATCGCGAGAAAATGGAACATGACAATACATAGTTCAATTTTATCTTGTTTTCGGATTTTTGCATTCCCAGTCTCTGAACTATTTTTGTTCCTTACATTGAAAATTTATGAGCTAAGACTGTCTTCGCCTAATATAAAAAAACCTGAACACAAAATGGAATGCATTTTTAGATGGAAACATATCCCATTTTTCAAATAAATTTGTGACATAGTAAAACATACACTCGTTTATTTTACTGCGTCTTTTAAATTTAGAAGCATTCCCGAAATTTATCACTATATTCTTAGAAATATATAAAAATACGTAAGACACATTTGTCACCCAAAAGAATTCATTTAGACAGAAATGAGTAATACCTTCTTATACTTATATTGGTCTCTACCGGAAAGGAAGTCAAAATTTAATATTAAAGATGTAGCTTTTTTTTATTCGAAAATATGTCATTATTTTCATATATATATTCATTAGTATTGCCTGAAGACACAGGACTTACGAAATTATACAGGATTAGTATAGATTCATTCATTTTAAAAATGCTGTCTTTTCAAAAGTATTACACGAACACGCATGAAAGATATATGAAAAGAAGCGCTAACTCTCAACAAAGTTTATATATCCTCTCATAATGTTCAATATGTATAATTTTTTGTGATAAGACACACATCAATACGATAATCGAGCTCATTCCGTACATTTTAACATTTTGTAGAATGCTCCTGTCAATTGTCAAGGCTCCAGCATTGATGCGCTGTTTGCGCTCGCATAAAGATTACGGTAGTGGGGGTACACAAACAAGGTACTTAACGTACCTGCAATTGAGCAAGTCCCAGAGCGTTAAATCAGAGGATCTGGGTGGCCAAAGGAGCAAATCTTCGCCACTCTCACCAATACGCTTATTCCAGCGATGAGGAAGTTTATCGTCCAGGTAGTCATGAACTATGATATGTCAACAGGAGAAGTCCTGTCTTGTTGGAAAGCAAAGTCCCTGAAGTCGACCCTGAGTTGTGGGAACAACTGTAGCATATCCAGGTAACATTTATTGGTGAAAGTTTGCTCAGCGAAGAAAACCGGTCCATACGTCTTTGTTTGTGACACTGCACAGAAAGCATTCATCTTTGGCAAATTTCTTTCAATTGTCACATTTGTACGAGGATTTTCAGTGTCTCAGAATCACCCATAATGACGATTCAAGTTCCCGGATGAGTGGAACGTTGCTTTTTCGCTGAATATCAAATTGGTGTTGAAATCTTCATCCTCCAATGCTTTCTTCCTTTTGACGCAAATATCTAGTCGATGAGAGAAAGCGGTGAATTTGTGTGTGTGTGTGTGATTCTTTTCATATATCTCTCATTTGTGCATAAGTAATACTTTTAAAAATATAATATTTTTAAAACGAATGGATCAATTATTCTAGCCCTGTATTTCGGTTATCTATGATTTAAAAAGGACTTAGATTAATACTTATAGTTTAACCCTTTTTACGGCCGTGGTAAGTATACTTACCATCAACTACATTAATTTTTAAATGTCGATAGGAAGCTATTTTTCAACCTGTGATGTGTCTTGCTAGTATTTCGGCTAGCACGATAAAAAGCATGATTTTAAAGTAGTAAACACAAAAGACACCCTGTAAATTTCCTGAGAAGCAAGAAAACTATTCCAGATGACGTACAATTGACGAAAAAATGGCCTTATAAAGGGTTAATAAGTAACTGGCATCTGTTTATCTATTTGTGATTCAAATTTTACGCACAATCACTTCCTGTTCATATGGCTCCGGAAACTGAGTGGTCATGGTGTTGCAGCGGTGTGAGTTTGAATTCTATGGTCACTAAAGATTCACCTGGTAAAGGGAATGATACACGTTAACTCTGAAGCTATTCGAAGTCCTTATGTTAGTGTAGGATGTCGAAGAAAGGGGTTACAGCTCAGGTATTATCCTCATTACTTGTTCGTGGCTCAAAATTACGAGGTCCATTGTCAATAGCCCTCGTACTGCTTCTAAATGATCCACAGAAAAATAATCAACTTTTTGTATTAAAATTTCCTTATTAGTTGTCATTTTATTTGTACATGGTGTCGGTTTTGTAGCGTTTGTTAAATGAAGCAATCACTGTCATATTTCATTTGTTTTTCTTATTATTATGCTTTAGATCTGCGATACTCAGCCTGCAGCCCACCGGACCTTTCTGAGTGGCCCGGTCATGTTCCGTTTCACTAACAAATTCAATAATTTAAGAACAATGTATTAAAAGTTTAGCGAGAAATTCTATCAATCAAGCAATCCCATATAACGATTTTGCTATCGATGTGGTGCTGGTAGAAATTGCGGGATAGCTTTTTTTCTTGTGAAATTGTAACGCGCGATTAATGTTAACAAATAACATTAGAATAGCGATTATTTTATACGTGAAACTAATTTTTCATTAACTCTCATGCCTTTCAAGCGAAAACTATCTTAAGAATATTTGTGATTTCAAGACGATTGGGGTCTTGACAGTTTCGAAGAAAAAACAAATATGGATCAACAACTTGTTTAATTTGTCCTGAAAATGCTATATTTAAAATACATAATTTTGCTCATCACTATAACACTAAGCACAAATCTTTTAATGGTTCCTTTTTTTTAGCAACAAAATATTTGGGGGGAGGGGACGTGGGATCATCGATGAAAGGAAATCGAAATTATCCCTTAACAGGGTAAAAAATGCATTAAACCCTTTTTCTTTTTTTCTGTGAGTTGAGTTTTTGATGGAGTTTAATATAATTTTAAAATAAAATCCAAAACTATTAATATTTTGATCAATTTCTGCATTTTAATGTATTTGATCTTATTGCGTCCCCCCCTCCTCATCTCCTTTTAATTCTGCCCGTTGCGGCCCACGAGAAATAGTTATCATATGTATGCGGCCCGCGTGAAATAGTTGTCATATGTGTGAGGCCCATCTGAAAAAAAAGGTTGAGTACCGCTGCTTTAGATAGTTTTGCTTATAAATTTAAAAATTATTTTTTCGATAGAAATTTTCTGTTTTCTTTAAATATTTTAATAACTGAAGAATATATGACATTAGGAATTGTATATGTAATACCTTTACACAAAAATAATGCTTCTCGGTATCGTTGGTATATGAACATTTCCTTTTCTCACAGATCGTAAGAATTTTCATAAAATATATTTTTCTTGCTGAGTATAAGTTCTGTTGTTAATTTGATCGAGCTGCAAGAGTATTTTTTGTAAAATTTGAGTGAATTGAATGAGTTTTTCCTTTTTGTTATTTAATTGCAAATATAATTTTCAAGCTTAAGGATTTATTTATATAAATAGACAATAACATTTTGTAAATCCTAAAAATGGGTGAGATAGTAGCATTGTAAAAAAATACCTATTTTTTGCATTACTTCCATTTTAAAAATCTTAATTAAATAATTTGATTTTTTTTTATTTGCGTCACACCCTAAAGCACCTCAAGGGCAATTGGTGACAGATGACTTAAATTAGAACCTCTATGAAGCTACGAGGGTGACACTTGTACTGGCAACCCCTTTCCTAACTTCCCCACTACGTCAAGGGGAGATTTTGGGACACAAAAGGTTTAAGGCTGTTTTCGGTTAATGATAAAGAATAGGACCCGAATTTGGAACATTTTTTCAGATATTAAAGAAATGAAAAATTAATATGATATTCTGGTTTCACTATCCTTTAAAGCAGTGCTTCTCAAACTTACAATGTTTAAGACCCAATTTTCAATCTTAATTTTCATCACGTCCCCCTTCGCACAATAACAATACATTGAATGCAATAATAATGCACTTTGACCTTAATGCTACAATACGATTTTAATCATAGACCGAACAAATTATTAAGATAAGTATTAAATTTTTTATATGACAAGCCTACCTGAATCGCTAGTAATTATTAAACTTGTTCTTCACTTAGTATTATAAGATTAATTATCAAATACATTGATAATAAATCTCAGTACTGTGTGGTACATTTATAACTCCAACATTACTTATACATTTGTAAGTATAATATATCAGTGTAAATGTGTATTTTTTTAATTAAGTCCGAATGTATGTTTTGTTTTGCTTAATTTTAGTAAACTTGTAATTTTTTAAATCCTTTATTTTTGACTTTTCAATATGCTTGCGCCCCCTTGTCGGATTATTACACCCCCTAGGGGGGGCGCCCCACAGTTTGATAAACGCTGCTTCAGAAAGCAGTATTTTTTTTCATACTTCCCATTTTTAACCTAGTTGATTCATTTTTTCGGGTATAAAATGTTTTTCGCATTTTTTATCCTATACCGTAATGTTAAATGGGCGTTGCCTTCACGTATTAAAACAAAAAAAAAATATTCACGGAAACTTTGAAATCTTTAAGAACACTATATTGTTAACAGGGGTACGAGTCATAATATTGCAAATTCCCATGGAAGTTGGGTCATTTTTCTGCCAGAAAATGTGCTTCGCGTTTAATTAGAGCTATCGTACTTTTACAGAAGACAGCCTTAAAGAACATCAACTTCTCTGCACGACGTGTCATAATTGCATCAGGACATGAACTCAAGATTTGCCGACAATGAGTTCGTGACCATGACCTTTTAGAACAAAGGCCGTAAACCTCAGTTAAAGGTAGAGTGTGTAATATTTCATAAGATGTGAGTGTTTTCAGTGTAAAAGAAAAAAAAAGCATTTTGAATATTTCATGTCTGAAGAGTCCTTGTATGTTTTCTGCAGGATAGCTGTCTGCGAATTACAAATTCAATGGATACAAATAAAAAAAAGAAAATGATACTATAATTCGTTTCATTTTATAATATTTGTATTTCAATAACACAGACAGATACATGTTCGAAGTTTTTCTAGTAAATACTTCTATGATTAAAAAATAATATAATTTGAAATTTCTTTATTTACTTAAGCATTCAATATCTTATCACTATAAATAAACAATAAAAATCGTTGATAAATTTCCGGAAAATTAAATATATTTTCAAATAACGCATAGAAAAAACGAAATAATAGATGTAATCATCTGAATATGGGTACAAAAAATCCCGCATAATTTTTTAAAATGAAATTTTGTGACTATTAACTTTTACAAATAACATTATTTTTTTCAACTGTAGTATATATTATCATAATACACAAAAACAGCTTTTAAAATTACTCCATCATAATTAAACAAATTTATGAAAACAACTAAAAGAAATTATTGAGTTCTATATCTGGAAATATGAATTTAAATTAACAAAAGAAGACTGCAATGAAATTGATAAAACCAAAAAAAGGTATCTTTTAGAAAAAGGATTTGCATTGCAAGCAACAACTAAAAAACATGTTTCAATTCTACTAAGAAAATAATAATATATTTTAATTATGAAATCTTTCTTATTATCTCGCTTGTTTATATTAGAGATAATTGTTTTCAATCTAAAAATTAAAATAACATTGACAAAATTAATTATCAAATTTCCTTTTTTGCGTGGACTATTTTTTTAAGTGTTTTAGACAAATATTTCATAAAAATATATAATAATAACATTAAACAATGAGATATGCTTAGTTTAAGAAATGTAATTATTATACTATTAATTTTAAATATAAATTATACATCTATATTAAGTCATGCAATTGAATTTTTCTTTACATTAGATAGAATAAAATAAACTGCACAGACGCAATATAGTTGGCTTCCTAGTTCTAAAAAATAATCTTTTCAAATATGTTTGTTTTTAAAGCATGGATATCTTTTGAAATTTTATTTGCGTAAGTAAGTCTATTTTTCATCTTCATGTTTTTCTTTGAGAATATTTTATTATTTTCTTTGAACAGAAAGTGATTTCCAAGAAAGAATATCAAATTCAAATCCTTTTAAAATAATGAAGCTGTTTTGAAAAAAAAATGAAATTAGAAGAAAACTTGTAATTTAGAATATGAAATGAAATTGATGTTTTTAAAATAATAGTTTTATTTCCTTTCTTTGCTGATATTTTTGAAACGTATTAAATTTCTCTCTAAATCAAAGTTTTGTACTGAAATAGTGTTCTTAATTAATTCACTAATAAATTGTAAGCAAATTGCATGAAGCAATTAGTCCATAATTATAATTATGAAAATATTTCTTTATCGGTTATTAGTATGTTATTGTTTATTATTATTATTACTATATTAATTTATTATTGTTACTTGTTATTATATTCTTGATTTTTATTATATATTTATATAAAATATTAAACTAACCTTCATGGAAGCACGATTTAATATTACCATTTAAAAATATATAGATATTAATACGATATAATTCAAGTCATTTTAGCAAATGACTTGAATTATATCGTATTAATATCTATATTTTTAAAAGGTAATAGCAAAATACAGTAGTTACGAGTAAAATAATGCTGCATATTTCCAAGAATTCAATTTTCTTATTGATTTAATATTAAAAGAAAACCGTACTATAATTTTAATTATAATCAGTATATTAATAAATAAAAGTTTTACTTCTAGAGGAACCTGCTAGCTATAGCTAAATTACATTTACATTATGATAAAAATAGTTCTATTATAGAGATGATCTATATATAATTTTCTTATATATGTATAAGAATAGTGCATTCATTCGTACTATTCTATATTATAATATAATTATTACAACCTCATTAAAACCATCAGTAATCCTCTCAAAACAGATTCCATTTGTTTAACTGTGATTAAAAATAACAATTTAAATAGTAATATTTTTGACAAAAGAAGTACTTTAACATTGTTACGGTACCTGTATGGGTTTGGGATTCTAATATTCTTCATATTTCTATTGATCGAAATATTCATTCTTAATTATTTACAACGTAACAATACAATAATTATTACTAACTAATATTTGTTTTTATTACTAATGGGCTACGGATTAGAATTCTGCCATTGTAGACCTAGTACATTCCACAGAAGTAGGTATCTATTTTTAGAGTGGCACCATATAGGTGGATACCAATCGCCGCAGGTAATTTTGAAGCTCAGTTTTCTCCCTAGAGGGAGACACCTGATCTCTAAAGAGTCGAACTTGTACAAGTATTTAATTTTTCGAAGAGCACCCAATCCAAACATGTACTCTAGGGATATCTTACATGTCATATAATGATATGACATTGCCGCTGTCAATTTTATGCATCATGAAAATCCACCGAATTGGGCAGGGGTTGAACCCGCAACCTTGGGTGCAGAGGACAAGCGACAAGCCAATCACGCCGCCCAACCGACCTACTAAATAATATAAAATATTTAATTAAAAAAATTATTAAATATTGATTATACATCTGAAGACTATCATTTTATATAGTTTTCTTAATATTTACATTTCTAATAAGTTTGAGACTAATGACTTGTTTTGAAGTTGTTCCTACAGTTTGGGTTGGGTGGCGGGGTTGGTTTGTCGCTGGCCTTCTGTACCCAAGGTTGCGGGTTCAACCCCGGTCCAAGCCGCGATGGATTTTCATCATGTTGAAAATCGACAGCCAATACCCCTAGGGAGTGCTCTAGGCAAAATTAAATTCTAGTACAGGTCATCTAGTACATCGTCAGAGCTCAGGTGCCTCCCTGCAGGGAGGAAACTGGACGTCAAAATTACCTGCGGCGCGATTGGTATCCGCCTATATGACATCGCACCAGAAAGAGATACATGCTTTCTGTGAATATACTAGGTAGATTGATGAACACTTTTAATAACTGTTCATAATCTGCCATTAGTTATAAAAATAAATAAATAAACGTTCGTAGTTCCTTCGTGTAAGATTCTGTTATTATACAACTGAGGCAGCCTCATTTTTGACTTTTGCCGTAGTGATATATTTCTCTACAATGGTGTTCAAAATAAAGAGAATTTTCAGATTTGGTTGATTTATCTCTAGAACTAGACAGAATTTAATAAAATTGGTATCTACGTAGGGCTGATAAATGCAAAAAATTTAATCCTTTATAATAACTATAATACAAAAGCGTGACTGAGCGTAACATTCATCGGAGTATGAAAAAAAAATGAAACTGCTTTTAAGGAAGAGAGCAAAAATTTTGGTTAATAGGAGGTATGGTTCTTTTTCTTTCTTTCTTTTTTTTTTTCTTTTTTTATATTTTTTTTGCAGATATACAGGCTTTGCACCTATACAGACATAGGTCTTTATACCGTAAATATGGAAATTTATTTTCTCTGTCAATTAATATCCCTCGTTCAGAAACTCGCTTTTTAGGCCTTTGAGGGTTCTAGGAGGGGACTTGCGAGTTGCAACTGCCCTCTCATTAGCGTCCCAGGCATGCTCTATAGGGATGAGATCTTGAGATGTAACTGAACAATCCCTTCGTTGAATATCCTCACTTTCAGAAATTCGACGAGCGGATGAGATCTGTATGCTCTCGCGTTGTTATCCAATAAAACAAAATAAGGGCCAACTAGACCTGTGAAAAGGCTAATATATGGCACCAAGACCTCATCCATATACCTCATAGCAGTCAAAAGGCCTCTTTTAAAGATATAGAGGAGTGTGCTGTGTCATCCAACTTGATATCTGCCCAGTCCACCAAGCCATCACTGTCTTGGTCAATTTCTCGGACATTGGAGGACAGGTAAAGGGTTTCTTCATATGAAAGTAAGGGGAGAATCACTGGTTAGGCTGAACCGGGACTCATCAGTGATGAAAATGGTTACCCATTGATCCATGCTAAAATCTCTATGATCTTTGCGTCATTTAAAAAGGACTATCCTGTTTACAGAGTTGAAAGAGACGCAAACAACATGTCTGCTAGCACACACCTTCCTGTCATTTAATCTTCTGAAAACAGTAACCCTTGAAACTCGGATTCCTTTGGCCGAATACAACTCATGCGAGAACTAAGATATATATTAATAGTTCCTGAAAAATCATATACATAAAAGATCCTTTTTCTCCACGCTTTTACTTTTAGAAAAAAAATCTTCAATAATAAAATAACAAATTATTGTACTATTAAATAAGAATTACTTACAAATAAATATATTACTTATCAATCTTCTTTTTACTTAATCTACTGTCTGTGTTTTCTGTACTTTTTTTGAACGTGCTATTTTCGTACAGATTCCAGAAATGCTTATTTCTAATCTTTCGCATTCTTTATAGTGGATCTCACTTTTAGAGAAGATACACGTGCTCTAGAAATCAAGTTAAGGTGACTGCCTACCTTCGGACCAAGGTTTTTATAAAAACAAATTTTAGAAACAAACTGAGTGATTTAGGAAGAAAAAAAAATATGTAAATACATAAAAGTTTTTAAATAAATATTGCACTTTTAGAAAAACCGGTTGTTTTCAAGGAAGTTTCACCAAATTTTTACTAAAACGGGTAACACTGTATAAATAATTCTAATACAATTATCATAATTTTTTTTATACCCAACATACATATTATGGTTCTATTCAAAATGAACCAAAATCTCTAAGAGAAATATTAAAATACAAAAAAAAATACAGACAATTATACACAATAATATGAAAATTTTGATATTTTTAAAGTTTTTTCTTTATAAAAACTACCCTAAATAAAAAAATATTTAACTTACAACAAAACTTATGGTCCGCTTTATGAAAAATAGTATAAATAAACACATTCCCACAAAATTTCAAAATGTTATCTGGTTTGGTTCTTAAGATATCCTGTATCTGTTAAAGAGTTCCTTTCGAAAACATAATTTCGAGAAAAATTCATTTAAAGTTTTATCTTACTGCCCTTTTGCATAGAGTGATTTTTTTTTTTTTTTTTAAATCAATTTAACTTTATTTCTATTTCGCGTAAAGGAAAAAGAAAAACTGTTTTGGAAAGAAAAATGTTCAAACTATAAGATTTTGAAATAAAAAAAATGCCTCATGTAGACGAAAAACGACATTTTAAAGGTAGGCAGTCACCTTAAAAACTGTGTTACATGCGTGACTAATAATTTATACATATTGATAAAATATAAAATCATAAATAAGGTTCCAATACAATGAAAAAGACAACAAACAAAACTACTTATTGTTAAAAAATCTCTATTTTGTAGCTAAAAATGTTGAGATAATACCCAATAAGAAACAATGAGACAAAAACATCCATATTAAAACAATTCATCCATCCTAACTACCTAAATAAATATTTTGCACTTTAAACATATTCTGGCAACAAAATCCTCTTTTTTGTTCTAATGAATTCCAAAACTGAAAAAAGAAGGAAAGAATAATGGCCAACGGCTCGAGGCACAGATAAAATAGCCATTTTTTCGCGCGCAAATGAGTAAGTTTAAAAGAGAAGGGTATCGGAGCTTGAAATCTAAACGACAGTAAAAAGAAATTTAAGACAGAACATTGTTTTAATGTCGTTGTTCGGCCGATAAATTCCCAGCCTTGTTGTCTTCTATGAAAACTCCTCAGTAATTCAGTTTTATTTTGCTCAGCGAGACAGTTATGAAGAATTTGGATTGATTTATAGTGGAATAGAAAGCTTAGAAGCGGTCCTTTTTGAGTATTTGCATAATTTCCCGCAGCTGCATATTCGTCCTTCTTATTTTTTTTCATTCTTTTGTTATTGTTTCGGCTTCATTTATTTATTTTTCGTCTGAGGGTTGCATTAGGGTTAAAATGCAAGAGCGGTAAGAAAATGTTTCGAAAACCAGTAAAATGTAAAAGACCTTCAAGTTCGTTATTCAAAAGCTTTTGGGGAAGTAAGTAAGCGCTTCAAACTCCGTGATAAACTCCCATTTTTAATGAGTTCTTAAGTAATTAACTAAGTTTTAACGAGAAAAGTTATTGAGTTCATTCTTAATGAATCGAAGTACGCCACAATGGAAACTTTTTCCTGTGCTTCTTTTCGTTTTCGAGTCTCTTTCGCTGTCTTTTCTGTAATCGTGCACTCACACATACACACAGACAGCCATGGATCGCTCCGAAGACGGTGGATGTTTGTAAAACAATCAAATGTATTTCGGAACCTTCCTTTTACTCAAACAAATTAAAAGGGGACCCACTCTATTTTACGATGGAACTTCGAGAGAGAAAGGCGGAATTAATGAGGCATATTTTTCCACTTTGCAATAGAACATTAAATCGGTCATAATGCAGTTACGCGATACTTATTCCTCGATTTATTCATTTAAAAAAACAATCGAACAAAGGAATGGCGGTGCTATTTTCAGAGGACAAATAAAAGCCCTCGTACTTAAAAATCTAAAAAGGTTTCGCTTAAATAAATTGTGAAACTACTGAAAGCATTTCGAAGCTAACGATTTTATGTGCGCAATTAAAATTAGTTAAGACAGTTTTGAGTATTTTGTAGAATTGCTACAAAATACGTACACAATTTAAATCATATTTAAATATCTCCATTTATTTAATGGTAGCTTGCCTTTTTAAATAGTTTTCTGAATAGACGATCTTACTGAAAACGAAACTACCATTCAAAATGCATTTCTTTTATTTGTATTTGCATTTACTCACGTATTTATATATATATATATATATTTTCAAAATATGTTTTTAATTCATCGATGTATGTTTAGTTCCGTAAAACAGATTTAACTCCGTAATTCACATAACTTGAATTCATTTTTTTTTTTCTTTTAAAATGCCCTAATGGCTTCGTTTATATGAAAATATATCATAAACAGTAACGATAATTTCTGTTATGGAAGACAAAGTATTTATTTTTTTTATCCCCGGTTACATTTTTAGAATTTGTGTAATTCTATCAAAGTAGGAGATGTAATGAAAGTTCTCAATCAGATAGAGGAGAAATATAATTAAAACTAATTAATGTGCATTGAAAACACTTAATACAATCAGGTTAATTTTAGAAGAAAAATATATACCTCAGCAATACCTCAATAAAAATATATACCTTAATAATTTTTACTATCAGCATACCAGGAGGCTTTTAGGAGGACCAGTAATCAACAGCCAAGCAAAAGTATATAGTTGTGTTCAGTAGCACACACAGGAATTTTTAAGGGGGGGGGGGGGGCGGGGTGGAAAGTTCACCATTCTTGTATCATGCTATTTTTGATTTTGTCGATTTTCAGGAACAAAACACAGAAAAAACTAATTATTGAATAAATAATTAGCATTAATTTATAAAATTAATCATTAATAACAAACATTTAATTAAATTTTACGTATTATATACTTAGAATTATAACCAATCCGAAAAAAATCAAGGGCTTTGGGAGGGGAGGGTCCGGACCCCAGTACCCCCCCATCCCTTGTGTGCCCCACTGGTTGTGTTCCATGAACTTGATAACTATAGTTTTGATTCCTCTGTGTGTATCCCATATAAGGACAGATGCATTAAAGGTTTAGTAGTATTATAGACAAAAAGTAGATATTTCATTTCTAATTTAATTTTGACCGTCATTATTTAAGTCTTTTTAAGGCCAGCTATGATACCAATAAAGCTGAATTTTGATATTGAATTAAAAATAAGAAACCAGAAAAAAAAATGTTATTTTTATTTAAGAAATGTCTTTTCACAGTGTGTCACATAATCAAATATTCACATTGAAGTAGTATATATATATATATATATTGTTTATCATTTTACTTAGATTCGACAAAATTTCTCGGGTTTTCCTTTTTTTTTTTTTTTTTTTTTTTTGTGGGTTGAAACTGAGTAACAACAATTCTATCTGCGAATCAGAATGCTCGTTTGGCTCTACTATAGATTTAAAAATTATTTCATTTTAAATCACAAAATCTTTATTTTTCTATTGGTCTAGTGATTCTTCGAGATATCATACATCCCACTGATGTCTGAGTGAAATCCTGAAAAGAAAAGAATATACCTTTTCAATTTCTTATTATTAAATCTGACCCTCATATAAATTTTTGAACTTTGATTGATTCTAAAACTCTTTTTTCTTAATTATTTAACCTTTAGGCATGCGTTGAATTATTTTTCAATATTTTAATTATTTCCTGTGATTAAAGCTTGATCGGGCTATGAATTCCAAAAATATACCTCATGTCGAAACCCTGGAAAATGAGAGTGAGAGAAAAAATGTATCCTGGTTTTCAACAACATTATGGTTCAAGCTTTCTGATATGTATTCAGAGCTACAAACATATGATTAAAATCATCTATATTTCGCTTAGCAAGATTGGAATGAGGATAAATCCCCCTACAAACAAGACTTGGCTTATTTTTCGGGCACCACCTCAATAGGAAGAAGGCGAACAACCAACATTCATTTAGCAAACAGTCCCTTGAAGTGTTTGGAAATGAATAAATATGTTTCAATAATCGTCATTGCATTCTATTTTTAAGCTGCCGTGACTATGCGAAATTACTTTATGGGATAAAGTTATAATATGTTCTCTAGTTAATATATATATTGCCTAATATTACAATTATTATTCTGATTTAGAATTCAAGCATACGATATCATTGCTAACATGTACTAAAGATCTTATTTTAACTTTAAAGTGAGCCTAATAGGTAATGTGCAGATTATTTGGGTAATAAACAGAGATTAACTAGACAATGTAAGAAAAAAAAACAATTTTGTACACTTAAGGACGAAATAGCAGAAAAAGGAAATTATCTTAAAATAGCAAACATAAAAGTAAATATTGTCAAATACTGTAAAATGCTCGAGACTTATTTATTCTTATGAATTTTCTCTTAGACTTCACATATGACTTTCCAGTTTTTATACACAATTAAAAATCGTAATTATTCGCAAACTGAACTTATGTTTATTCTTAAGAAAAATTTGAAAAAATAATGTTCTTTCAATGAAACTGTAGATTTTTCATTTGATCAATGTATAACAAATTAATCTTAAGCAGGTTTTAATTTCAGTTTTATAGACCAAAAAAATTATGTTCTTTACCCGGAACTAAACACATTATACATATCTCAACAAAACCATATCTTTCAGTTTTTAAGACATGTAGGATATTTTACATATATTAAGTTACAATATGATTTAAGAATTTGCATATGGAACTCAAAAAGAGAGTAATCTATACATTTTTATTTTAATGATTTCAAAATAACGGCATTTAGCAGGGTACTTGATTTATTTATAGAATTAGTGCTTCCAATAAATTTAATAACCTCCTTTAAGTAACTAATAACGTCATCTTAAGTATATGTTAGGTTATTTAAAGCTACTAGCCTAATGACGGAGATGTCTAATTGACCTTACAATTTAAAATAAATTGGTATATTAGGAAAGTCCTTACAATTTTTTTTTATTTCAAAAATTTCAGCGGAAAAAGTACTTGGCATCATTGTGATTAAAATGTAAATTAACAATAAAAAATTTACACATAATTGAGCCATATGTCAGCTCGATGGCGAAGAGGTAGCACTCACGCTTCGTAAGCCGAAGGTTGTGGGTTCGATTCCGGCAGGAGTCGATAGATTTTCTGGATGCAAAAATATGGTAGGCATGAATGTCATATGACTATGAGGCACGTAAAAGCTACCTTGAGTATCAATTTGGCTCTTGTACTCTAGGCAAAATTAACTTATGGTAATATTTAGCCTCTGCCGAGAGCTTGAATTAAATTAATTCAAGCGTACAAATTTGGTAGCGAGGGCCGCCATTAGATGGTGCCACCACTCAAATGGCACTCCCATTTAAGGCCTTACTATGACTGCAAAGGTTTAATTGCTAATATGCAGCCCATTAGGAAAAAAACGTAATTGAAGAATTGCTTAGCGTGAACGAGAAATACAAAAATGAACAGCTTGCACTATATATGTTTATTTGTGTATCAATATAAATCAAATATCAAGCAAACGCCAAAACTTAATAAGTAAAACATGTTTAAAAATGATTTGAGACATTGTACATAGTAAACTATTCTTTGTAGGAAAAATAATCATATTCCGCATAATTGCATTATTATTTACACCAAAAAATTTTAATTAATTTAATAAAACTTTTAATTATTTAATATTATGTACATGTTTTTTTTTTACATTTTTCAAAGTTATTATATTTTTAAAATGCCAAATTATGTATATCATAATGATTGATAATAAAACTGTTAAGGTTATTATGAATTTTATGAAATTAATAAATTGAAAATTTTGATAACGTTTGAGATTTATGTAAATATTACTCTTATAAAAATTGAAATTACGTCAGAATGTAATTAAAGCATGCTTATAATAGAGATAAGTGCTTAGAATTAAAAAATTTTTATTTAATGTGTTGAAAGTTTTGCAACTAAATTGTTTTTGATTGCAAAAAAAAAAAATATAAGCATCATCTAATAAATGAGTTCAAAGCCCTCAAAGTGTTAAGCCTTAAATATAACTATTAATTGTACTAATAGAATACATAATCATACATGATTAACATAAATAAAAATACTTTTTAAAAATATATATATATGTATAAATCCGCGTAAAATAAAATACAAATAAAAACTGTTAATGTAAATTTTACTATAACAAATTTTGCTTGGTTTTTTTAATGTAATTGCGTGAAATAAAAGTATGCCAAAATATTGAATAAAAAAAATCAGGCCAACGAATTAAATTATGCCAATGCACAGAAAACATGTGGAAATGTTTCTTAACTGAAATTTTACAAATAATGTCAAAATTCTTTCGGATTTTTAGTGAAAAGCTAAAAAGAATTCAAAATTTTTTTATTACTGTAGATAATTATATGAAGACATATTTAGGTTTTGAAACGAAAACACTGAGGTTCAACAGAGAACAACAGAGGTTCGCTATAGATTTGTATCTGCTAACATATATCTTTTTGTGATACAAAAGTATTTACAATATAATTTCATCGACAAAACACAACACGAATTGTTAAAAAAAAAAATTTTTAGGCTCGTTCTCACATACGTTGCTGAAACACTGGCAATGACCAAGGAAGATAAAAAAAAAGTAATAAAACTCTTGCTATGTTTGAAAGAGGAATTTTAAAACTCACATTTGATAGAGCTAGATGTTTGTGTGTGTGATAATTGTTGGAGAAGAATCAACTAGGAAATTTACAAACTGTTAAATAGCCATGTATTATACAATTTATAGGCATACAAAGAATTAAAAGAACATGACTCTCAATAAGATTGGATGGCAATAGAGCCGCAAAATAATACTTGGTCTAAACCATGTGGTTCCCGTAAAAAAGGAATATACAAACTTGGGTTGATTGAATGCACGGAAGAAGACTTGAAAACTTTTAAGGAAAATTGACTGATTGGAAAACCTTAAGCAGTAACAGGATGACTTGGAATCGAATTCTAAGGACAGGGTATATCCTGGACTATCGCGCTATTGAGGAAGAATTATATGAAGATGTAAAAGAGTGCTCACAACCCGGCCATTCTCATACCTCAGGTTACTGTGAAATGTAAGTTGAATTTAGGTTATAAGAAAAAAAAAAGAAATTTCTATTGAATTTGACTGAAGTTTTCAATTGAGTGACATTAACATGACACGAATGGTATCGGACGTCCTTATTCTTGACCCACGGTCAAGTGACCACACCATTCCCACGGGAGGATGTTGAACCTAAACACATTTAAAGTGTGTGCATCAGCCCTTCAACTAAGTTCTTTAGAGTTTCTAGAATCACGTGACTACTCATGAAATGGTGACCACGAACTCGTGACCATCGTGATCATGACCACTAGGTTGCCGTGGTCACCCGAAATTTTAAGAGAATTTATATGTATTGAATTATTTTTTTGCAAAATATATTTTGAAACATTTTTATTCTGAAATTATTCATTTAATTAATCAATTAAATCAATGTCATTTTTTTATAAATAATCTAAACTCAACAGAAAAAAATATTCTTTACGAGAATTTTCAGAAACAGAAAATAATGACCAAACTTCCTCTAAACTATTTTTTTTTAGAAATCTTTGAAGGAATTACAACCCATTTTTTATCGTTTTATACTTCGAAAAATCCCGTAAGAAAATCACAGAATGATGAGTAACTAAAATAAAATAACACCTCTCGTTACTTTAATATTTAATAATTAATAAGAAACACACCCTTCCTACATCCAGTTAAGAATAACGCTGTCAAAATGAAACCCTCATTATTTATTAGCGGCAAAATATATTAAAATATCCAACGAAATTAGCAAAGGGGATGATACAAGAAAAAAAAATTAAACTCATCTCATCTCAATGATATTTAGAGAACCAAATTTATTTAAAATAGGATATATATCACGTTGCCAGCACAAAAAACTAAATAAACAAACACATGTAACATTAATTATTGAAGTTTTATTAAAAGTTCAGTACAGAATTCTTTTATCCTCGTGAAGGCGTTAGTGGATTTTTAATAGAAAAAGCTTCAGAGGAACTGAGATTAATGTCACCTCCCTTACTGTAATCAGAAAAAGTTCATTTATCACACTTTTCTAGAGGGACGGTAGCGAATGTGGAAAAAAAAAGGAGGGAGAGTTTGAGAAAAATAAAATCGTTCTTATTTTCTACCAAGTGGAAAGTTCGCTTTTATTGCTTCAAAAAGTTAGTGTCTAATGTTTTCTTTTCAAAAGGGAGAGAGAGCGATTTCTTATCGAAATTTTTGTGACGTTTGATTCCGAAAAAAAGTGTCTTTGACTGATCTTTGGAGAGTGGGAAATATGTTTTAGGCCAAAAATGTTTCAAGTTATGTCAGAATCATGAGAATTATTTTTAATCTTTCTTC
>BMAV01025323.1:0-17948 GCA_019973955.1 Trichonephila inaurata madagascariensis | reverse complement strand
ATGCCATTTTCAAACATACATATCTTTTTAAACATAAAGCCCCATTCCATCAAAATTTCGAAAAATTTAATGTAAAAAAATTTGGGTATCCGACTACGTTGGGAAACCCGTGATTTTAAAAACCATAAATGGAAAATTTTTCATGATATTTAGTGTCTCTTCAATTAGAATACATGTATAAAATTTTTTTAAAGGACTTTTTGAAAAAAAAATATTTAAATCAATATTTTACAAAAAATGAACTTAGAATAATCGTTTCTCAAATGTTCTTCTTTTGTGAAAAATGCTTCTATTATTTTAAATTTTCCTATTATAGCTCAGCCCTTTCCCGACTCAACTATAATTTTGAAAATTCACATTATTTTAAGTTACCACAAAAAAAAAATTTATCGGCTTTTTTTTTTTAAAAAATTCCCCTTTTGTTAAAATATGGATAAACCCATTTTAAGCTATATTTTTAAAAAAATTTTAGTTGAGCCTCTGTACAGAGGTCGAGCTAAACAGGCAAAATATTTTTAAATAGGCATCTTTCAAAAAAGGAAAAATTTTTGAAAAAGTTTATTCTAAAATAATTTTTTTGCCAAATATTTATTTAAAAATTTTTTTGTCGAAATGTCCTTAAAACAATTTTGATAAAATTTTAAATCAAAATGACAAAAAAACATGAAAATTATCCTTTTTATCGCAAAAATCAGGTTCCCGAACGTGTAATACCAATAAATAGTAATTTACCTCTAAAGTCACTTTCTGTATGGCAGAAACCCCTTTAGACCAGTGCTTCTCAAATTTTTCAATATTTACCCAATATTCAATTATAATTTGCTTGGCCCCCCCTCCCTCCATACAATAACAATGTATTTAATTCAAAAAACTATACCTTGACACTAAACCTACAAATACGACTTTAAACCTCTTAAAGTCCCCCGAAGTATATAAACATTCACCAGCCAGTGTTTAATTGTCCCAAACGTATATATACGCCTCCCAAAGTACTATCTTTTCTGTGAACTTTATCCAAAAAGTTATTCGAAGGCTTTGGAAAGCAAAAAATCCTTTTACGTATTTGGGAAAGGGTTTCTTTTTTCAGAGAATTCGATTATTTATTCCTTTTCTACCGCCCTCCCCCCACTCAATACGCCACATACCCTTACTTACGTGCTAAACGGTGGCATCGGGGAACGAACCCGGTAATTTTTTAATCGGCATTTAAGGGTTAATTAAAAACCTACGAAAATTATCAAGATAAGTTTAATGTTGGCATTTATTTTATATATGACAAATCCATGGGGGTCCTGGTGATTATTAAATTTTCCCTTAAAAAGTATTGTTTTTATTATTAAACAGATTGTGCAGTACTGATACATTTATGTGTGCATTATAGTGCAAATGAGTATTTTATTTTTTTATTATGTCAGAATGTATTTTTTTGTTTACTTTCAGTAAGTTAAAATTTTTTTAAATAATCTTTTTTTTCCCGACTTTTTCAATCTGCTCGCGCCTCCCTTGAAGGATTATTCGCCCCCAGGGGGGCGCGCCCCGTTTGAGAAACACTGCCATTTTGGGAGCGATTCATTAAATATAAAAAAAGCTTAGAATACCTAGATTTGAGTTACAAATTTTATTTACATCTTTTTCATTTACTTAAAGGAATATGAAATTATTAATCAAAATTTGATCGTTATCATAAATTTGAAAACATGGTACAGCATAAAACCCAACATTGCAATCTGTAAAGTAGAATCTTGTTTCTTTTCTTACCTCCTCTTAACTGTCTCCATTTGAACAGTAAATAATATTGGTATTGGTTAGTTTTTTTCCTCGGGGGAAGTGCAAAACCATTTTTTTTGAAAAAAGCGTGAAGGGGGGGGGGTGTAGCAGAAGGATCCTCTTTTTGTAGAAATTCCACCGGGGATTTTTATTGAAACCATGCAATGTGAAATAATTGAAAGACCGATTAGGTTTTAAATTTTTCACTGTCCCCGAGCTACACTCGGGATGAGCCATAATGGCGTTTAAACGCCAGCTCAGCTCGGTAAAGCGAAGGGTTAACCCTTTAAAGGCCTCAAAGCTAAAATACACTTTTCTGTGATAAAATATTATAAAAGTAACCTCTCATCCTTATAAAAAATTATTTGTCACAAAAAATATCTGATAAAAGGGTTTTTTTCCCGGGTGGTGGCTAACGTTATAACCACTGCCACTTAAGACATTTAACTTACTTTTTTAGGAGAAAAAAAATGAATTATATCACAATAAACTTTTTATGAAAAATTAACATTTATGAAAATATTTCAATAAAATTAAATCAAAAGTACAAGTGTAATAAAATAATAATAGAATAATTGTAACATAGAAACTTACTTAGAATATATATAGAATAATTAGAATATACATTGAAATGGTATATATACAATTTATATTTTATTTAATTTTAGTATAAAAGGTTAGAGTTTTAAATTTTTTTTGGAGAATTTAAATTAGTTATTTCCAAATTTAAAAAGAGATATTTACTGTGGAATTTTTAAAATAATCAAGGGTTTTTCCCCCAATCAGAAAAGCTGTAATTAAAGTTTTTTCAACCCCGAAAAATCGTACCACAAAATTGTAAAAAAAATTTGTTTTATTTCCGACCCTTAACATTCTCACATGTTTCCCAAAATTTCTCTCTCAGTGGAAAAAAAACAAAAAATTTCTAGGTCTTTTTTTCTTTTCCCTATGTGGGCAGTGGAAAAAAGCCTCTATACCCCATATAAAAAGTTTTTCCAAAAACCTAAATAAAAAATTTTTTAATTCACATTTGCTTAATTCATTCAGATGAGTGAGGGGGAAAATTTTTTTTTTGGCGCAAGGGGCCAAGTTCGGCTATACTCGCCACACATTCGTTAAATATACCGTGACCCTAGACGGGAAAAAAAAAAAGGATAAATTGAACGGCAAAGAACGAGGGGTCGAATATAGAAAGATCACAAAGGGTCCCCCGGGTTCGTGAAGCCCGCATTCGATGAGAGAAAAGTATACTTAAGACATGTCCCCAAAATTTTTTCAAAAATCGAAACTTTTTTTTTATAGTAATCAAATACAATTTGTAGATTTAAACCGGGAAAAAATGTTTTTAACTACCCCACCAGAGGGGCATGAAATGCAAAAAAAAATATTTCATGCCATCTGTTTTAATTTCTTGCATTTTTTGGCTTCCAAAAAACATTTTAGATGGGCCAAAAATCCCCCCTTGGGAAATTTTTTTTTTTAAAGTGGCTAGTCCTATTAGCCACTGCCCGCTAAAGGGTTAATAAGCATAAATTATTTTTCTTTCTCCTCTGTATATATGAAAATAATTTTCCCACCATCGAAATTCGAACCCGATAGAAATTAAAAAGACAACCGAAAGAGCTGCAACAAATAAAAACGCTTGCGCATTTGATTAAAAACTTGAACTCATTGAAAACTTGATTCGTCATGAAAAAAAATTCGAAAACCCTTTTTCAAATAAAAAAAAATTTTACAAAAAAAAAAATCCGGGGGTGTTTTAACCCCTTTCCTCAAACCCCGGTTTAAAAAGGGGGAAAACGGTTTCATCCGATGTCTGCATAAAGATCAGAGATCTGGCTCTCATTGTTGTCCGAGATCAAGTGACCTCGTGTTTCCTGATCCACGATTTCTGCATTTTACACGATGAAATCACTTTTCCTGCCTCTATTTTTATTGTTTTACTGTAAGCTAGTTTGTAGATGGGAGTCGAAAGGGCTGGACCCCGACGTGCACCGAAAAACAACAGTTGCAGATTAATTTTCAGACTAGCCTTGGATATAAGAGGAAATGTTTAGGCAGAAAAAAGAAAAAGGTTTAATGGATATACCTAAGATCTGGATCACACATTTAAGAAAAAATCTTATACAAGTAAAACCTGATATCTGTGACGGAGAGGAAAAGACATTTAACAGAAAAGTTTATGTAACTGCATTTGTTATTCTTGTGATATTGCAGATTTGTCCTCTTTTCTTGCATAATTGCAGCCAATTGAAGCCGACTGATTAGTTTTTCGATGCATAAGCGCAATTAAAATATGAATTTTAATTACCGTAAAATCCGGCGTATGACGCGCAATTTAACACAGAAAATAAGACCAAAATTTAAGGGTGTGCGTTACACGTCGAGCATAAAAACGATAGCTTTAAAAATATAAAAAAAATAAGATACAAGATAAAAAAAAATTAAACTTTCACATAGATCAGAATATTGTTTATTTAAAAGAAATGCCATACCTCTCTCTCTAATGAACTTAAAAAAATAAAATAAAAATAAAAAACAAAAAAGAGTTTAAATTCTAGAAGTATACTATTTTTACAAAAGCCTGGGATAGTACCTCGAATAAATGAATTCAAAATTTATTTCTACATTTCGGTTTCTATCGTAAGAAAAGAGGTGCGCGTTATACGACGAACATACCTAAAAATTAAAAAATACAGCTTGAAAGTATAGGTGCGTGTTACGCCAGATTTTACGGTATTTATTGCTTGATTAGTAAGCTAAAATTAAACTTATTTATTAAATAATAAATTAGTTTAATTTATTCATTTATAATCGCTTAAAATCTTATGAAATAAAATGGGATATTTTTTTAAAAAAAAGTCACGATTAAAGCCATCAGAATCTCTTCTTAAACTAACGAAAAAATGCATTACCTTCCTTAAATCCATAGCTATCTTCCATAAAGGGCTTAATATTCCTGCCTTTAATTATTTACATAGAATTCGATAACCTTAAGAAATGATTAAGACTGAGAAAATGTTCGTGATTTAGAAAAGAGTTATTACCTATAAAAAATAAATACGCTTATAAACTTTTATAAAGTTTTATTTACAAATATAGAATTTTTTAAAAAAAAATAATTCAAAGAGAGAGAAATTAATATTCATGTTTAGGATTTTTAAATAATATGCATTTGAATACGTACTGAGAATAAAATTGTGTCATTTCAAATATTACTTCCATTTCAAATATAGTATCTATTTTTAATTGAAATAAAATGTGAAATCGATATCAACTAGCAAATGTTATTTTTATGTATATTGTTTTGAAACATTTCGATAAATTCCCTTGAGGTTTGTAAGATTTGTCTTAACATATTTTCGAAGAAAAATATTTTAAAAGTTCTGGAACATTCAATCAACAATTGTAGTTTAGTTATATTTTGACGCATAGTATTATTTTTCAGTGACATACTCGTTTCCAAAAATTTACATTAAGTGCTTGCTTTTTGTTATGCTAATGTATCCAAATCAATGACTGAACCTCAATAACGTGCATCTATTTACCATAAAAGACATTTCTCTATCATTGCCCTATTTTATTAAGTAATTTGAATTAAAATGTCATTTTTTTCTTTTATTCTGTTGATAGTGAAGCATTAAAAAAAGCATGACCTTAGATAAATCACATGTATATGGATTATAAATAAATACATAAAACATATCAAGATTGAACAAGAAACTCGAAAATAAAAATTTGTTAAAAGGAATGAAACATATAAATGCCCTAGTAAATATACTTTAAAAACTAAGCTTTCGTGAAACAATTACGATTAAGTTAAATGTATCGCGGGAATGAAAAAATTTAATATTTATTAAAGAAGGTTTTTTTTCCCCTTTGGGGAAGTTTAGAAGACTTTTTTCATCAAAAATGTATGACATACAATCATTTTAACAGGTACTTAGTACGTATTGTTACGAATTTTGTGTAAAATAGTATAAATAATTTGTATCCGGATGTGTAATGCATTTATATTACTCTATGTTATACTAATTTTATGTCAAAATTGTAATATTCGCAAACAAAACCTTCCCTTACGTTATAGAGGCGATTCAATTGGAACTTCCCCTGAGGGGGCTCACTTTCTTTAGGTGGGTACGGGTGTCACAACCCCAAAGGTCCCCCAGTGATTTTTTTCCTTTTTTTTCCCAAAGGGGGTAAAAAAACCTTAGCAATCCCCAGGGGACCCTTTTTCTTTTTATTTTCGACCCTCCATCTTGTCACTCAATTTCTCCTTTTCTTCTTTTCTCGTCCAGACCACAGATCTATGAATGTTTACTGGCTCTTATGCCATAAAACACCAAACTCACTCACTCAATTGGAACTTGGCGAAATCTTGGATATAGAGTCAAGTTGGCCTCATTTTTGGCAACCATTTCACTGACAAGGTAACCATGTTGGCAATCATTTTTGAAAACCCCGGACCCCAAGGTCTTTAGGGAAAATTTGTGGAGAAATAAACTAATTTCCAAAGGGCCCACCTTTACCAAACAGATCTTTCTCGGAGAATCCGGAGGCCTATAAATGACAGATGCTCGCCGAAACTGGGGTTAGTATTGTTTTGTTGTTTTAATTTGTTAATCTTTTTTTAAATCGATTAGTAGACTTGTTTTTGACCGTAAAAAGTCGATTTGCGATTTTCTCTGCTGTTGAGGGAAATTTTTTTGCTTGTGAATATTCTTTTCCCTAGTGTATTTTAGAAAACTGATAGGGTTTTGTTCCCAGTGCTGTTGAAGGTGGAAAACCTTCCGAGATTTATTTTAGGGTTTTCGCTGTGTAAACCCGAATTTGGGGTTGGTTTTTTTTAAACATTTCCCCTCGCTCTTAAAAACTGTTTGTTCTTTGCGCTGATTCGGATAAATCCCCCGAACCCCCGGGTCAATCTTTTAGTTTGGTCAGAAGGGGGTTTTATGCCAATAACAAAAAAGGATAATAAATGAAGGCACTGTTGGGGGCCATCAATGCCCTTTAAAAAAACCAAAAAGAGGCTAAAAATGAGTTGAAGGAGAGAATGGAGAAAGGCAAAACAAGAAATGCAGAAAGGTCTGGAAGATATACCGAGAAGAGACAAAAAGAATGAGGTAAATGAGAGAATGCAGAAATGTAAGGAAGATCTACAGAATATACTCTAGAAATAAAAATCATCAGTGTTGAAGAGAAAATCAACAGTGTGGAAGAAAAGATTGGAATAGTTGAAGAGAAGACGGAAAGGAAAATGGAGGAGGAAATAGAAAAGGGGTTTAAAAAACAGATTGGAAAAAAATTGGGGAAAAAGTGGTTTGGGGAAATTTTGGGCCCTTGGACACAGTGAAAAAAAAAGATCTTTAAAAAAAAACTTTAGCTTGTGGGGGAAAAGAAAATGAAAGCAAGTTTGTTGCTTCGCTTCCCCCAGTCCTGTGCCTGCAACCAGTTCCAGTGAAACTGTTCACCTATGATGAAAAAATCAACTGGGAGGTATACAAGACGCAATTTCCTATAATTTCTGAAACCATTGGGTGAAAATGGAAAAGGGGGCAAAGAGTCCCGCTAACAGGGATCCCCTTTAAAAGGGAAAACCCCCGAAATACCGGGGTCGTTTTGACACAGAGCGGGTGAATTTTTAACTCCCCCTTAAATTTTGGGGCTTCAGCTCCCCAAATAATTTAAAAAAGTACTCACGCCTGCAGATGAAGACAAGACACTAAAACGGAGAAAGTTTTTCAGGGTATACCTCCGACAAATTTGAAAGGCTCGCTAACTTAGCTTTTCAGGAAATACCCAACAAATGTGCGAGAAATATTTTTCCCCATTATTTCGGGACGGACTGGGAAAGGGTGGAGAAATAAAAGAGTGCTGGGGAATGGCAGATGGCCAAGATCCCAAAAAACTAGCCTTTTCAGCCCTGAAATTGGCCCCAAACAAAAAGTCGCAGAAACTGCCATTCCATCCGAGGGCTAAAGGTTTAAATTTCAAAGTACCTTGTTAATCTTCACACACAGCAGAAAGGAAAATTCGAGGGGGAAATTCAAAACCTTTAAAAACTGGAAATCAGAACTAAGGAAAAAGAAATTTAAAAGAGCCGGGATTTAAGCGGGTAATACGTAAGTACCGAAATTCATTAGCACCACCTCTGAAAACCATTGAAGAAAACTCTCGAGAAATCTCTCAACATCGCTTCTTCTGTCTGTAAGTCAAGATATACGAGTATGTTGAGAAAAGTCTCCAAATAAAACGGCTATCAATATAAGCGTCAATTGTGCCATATTTCTCGTCAAATATAAGCAATTATCTGCGTAACTACCAAAATGGGGGAATATAAAAGATTTCAAATAAAAATTAATAACCATAGTTATGTTGAGAAATTTAGGACTGATTTGTTAATGTGTAATATATATAAAAAAAAGTCAACATTTAATTGTAGTCCTGACAGGAAAAGTCTTTTAAAGAAGGTTTTTTTCCCCTTTATACCATATCATGCGAATCATTTAGATCCTGTTCTTACAAGATTATTAGTAATGATTCTTATGTGTGTGTGTGTGTGCCATTTGGAGATCATAATAATTCTTGGTACCGATAATCAGTATGTTTTATTTTCATCTTTATCTCCGAAAGTTTTAGAAAAATTTCTTTACTCACTGAAGCGTTTTGAACATGGAGTTAATGCGCTTCGCTATCTCTAGAAATACTGAAATCGTTTTAAGTTTATACTTGAAGACCGACACGCACGTAGCGAAATTTTGAAAAGAACTTTTCAAGGCTTTATGATTTAATTGTATAGTGATGACAAAATATTTGAGAGAATTAAAAATTGGTACAAGGTAAAAGAAAAGAAAAATAATCGAAGAAGCAATTAAGTTTCAAAATCAGTTGCCAAAGTGCAGCTCTAAACTTTCTCACCAAACGATATTTAAATTGCACTTAAGACAACGTTAAAAATAAATTAAAAATATTTAAAAAAAGAAAAATTATAATAGAGATAAAATTTTTAAAAATTATGTTGATAAGGTAAACAATGACGTTAAAAGTGTCATATAAATAATACAAATAATTAAGTAATTTATAACGTCACTTACACGAAAACGTAATGATTTATTTTCTGGCGGAAATCGCATTACGTCACATTCAATAAAATATTCCTTTTATCCTGAGGTATATTTGTTTCTTGATGCCATTTTATGAAACAGTTTATCGTTTTGTTTAGTTCATATGCACATGCTTTCATACATACAATGATGTTAGACTGGTTTTCTATGTATACTTCATACACCAATATTTTTGTAAGGTATGTAATCATATACTATAATTTCCGAAAAATATTCATTAAACTTACTGTACATTGTGCAATGCTGCACATATGTATATTTTTCGAGATTAATATTATTATTTTTAATTTTACATTTTACATTTTTCATGTAAAACTATCAGAAAACTAGAAATTTCAAGAATGAGCTAAATTCATGAGGAGCACGGGAAAAATGCATTGAATTCAAAGCTGTAGTTAACCTTGTATTTGCTGTTCTACTTGTAACATTCAGATATAATTTCAAATTTTAAAATTGGATAAAGATGTTCAAATATTAAGATTCGTCAAAAAGTTTTTCAAAACTAGAAATTTTTTTCTATATTACACGTTTATTTTTAAATCCAGTGCATTTTATTTATTTTTGATAACGCACATAGTTTTTAAAAGTGCGTTATATGTACTTTCCAAAAGAAAGTTTCTGTGAAAAGCAAAAGTTGGCAACAGGAAGTGGTGATTACATTTATCATGTGACTATGACGTTATATGAATTTATTAACTAATTGGCTCGAAACACGTGATCGCAGTTATGTGACTATGACGTACCTCGAATTTAGTTCATTGTACATGCGAGTATTTTCATGACCATGACGCGATTAGGCGTCACGCTTGCCTCTGGCCATTTCTGTATTGTATTATTAACGAGAAACACGAATTATATATTTTACGAAGCATTACTGTTTGTTATCTGTCAAGTAAGAGGTATTATCAGTGTGATTATTTCTTTTTCAGATATCGTAAAGAAAATGAAGCTTGAAAATAATTCCATTAGTTAAAAAAAGACATCTGCGATATTTAAAAACGCATGTGTTCTGTGAAATTTTATTTGAATTGAAATTTTATTAAACGTCGTTTTTTTTTACTGACTCATTCAGTGTTACTAAAGGTGCATGATTGACTGTTGGCATGAGTTTAAAAATATTGAAACATGTTTACATGACGCAAATGAGTCTCGAATGGCACTTATTTTTTATATTTCCACAACAAGGTGGTGGCTGTAGTAGCCTAACAGTTATGGTCCCCAAATCATGGCCGTCATGTCATAAGTTCGAGCTCTAGTGACAATGAAGACCTGCTGTGTAGAGACGCTGATACATCTTAACCCCTTCAGGACCAGCAGAAGGAGAAAGCGCTTCCCAGGCGTAGTTCGGAGAGATATGCACGCTTGGGAATTTCCTTTATAAGCCTATATATATATATATACATCAGTGGCGACAAATACAGGGTCTGGGGTCCTCCCGAAAACCCTTGAATTTTTAGTTGACTATAATTCTAAGTATAGAACATAATTAATAAATATTTGTTATTAATGATTAATTTTATTAATTAATGCTAATTATCTATTCAAATTAGTTTTATTGTGTTTTTCGAAAATCGAAAAGAAATAAAAGGATCATGAATCAGAATGGTGATTTTTGACCCCAGACCCCCTTGAAAATTCCTAAGACTGGATCTATTTAATATATATATATATATATAATTTTCTTTAAAAATTCATAAATTTAAACAATCAAATACACTAAAACTTAAATTTACTATCATTGATAATATTTGAACAAGAGTACAAAACTTTTCACTCTATTTAAAACGTTGCGATTTTACAAAATATTTTTATTTTAATAAAATTACACACTTTCAAAATGACAAAAAATCCCATGCATTTAAATACGAAATAGAAGTATTTTGAAAACTAAACCAACTTATTCAAAATATAAACAGAAATCCATAGATCACGAACCTCTAAATGTCCGATTCTCTCGAAAAATGAACATGTGCAGTTGTTTATATTCAAAAATATCTCGGATCTAATTAAAAAAAAAACACGGAGCTGAAAGACATATTGAAGTTCAAAGCTTTGGAACATTACAAAAAAAATGTTTTTAACCGCCATTTAGTGCTTGTAAAAATTAATATAAAAACGTTCCTAACTATAATCACACCGGTGGGGCCTACGAGGAGGGAAAGATCAATCATATAATGATACCGTGGGCCGTGGAAGGAGAAACGCGTTATCACATATATGTCATGATGGTCCTGAACGGGTTAAGTCTGTCGTGGCTTAGAGTCCTCCCATTGACGTGCTGTGGAAGTTAGGACAGGGAGATGCCAGTTTAAGTGTCGTTACTTGACCGAGGTTGAGAATTTCAAGGTCCGTCACCAATGAACCTCGTGTTGTCTTTTTTGCAACGTTAATAAAACTTCACTCCACAACAAGGTATAATAACAGACCAGGACGTATTAGAGACTTTAAGTCCTGTTGTGTTTATGTGTTGCGTAGCACGAATGAACAGGAAGTACTAGATTTACATACGCATTTCCTGGCGGTTCCAAGAAATAAATGCTCTTAAATATCAACGCGAATAATTCTACGCACTTAAAGATTTTTTTATTATAAGGACATGCGGACAATTTATCATAAATATATGTTAAGGAACTCGAAGTTGTAATAAACACTTTCACGCTATATTTTAGCGTCGTTCATTCATTCTAGAAAACTGTGAAGGACGAGAAAGAGGAGGATAAAATGTTAATTACATTAATAATTTTTGTTGAGGTTTCGAATAATACCCGAGGAATTCAAATAACGGTTCATCTTATCAGTGATGGCCAAGGTTAGGCACATGCGAAGGTTATATTTAATGCGTGGAAGATTCTCTCTAGCACAACAGGATTCGGAAATATATGAAAAAGGAAATTTTCCGCCTTGAAATTATCGTAAGAATTAAAAATTTTTTGTCAATTAATTTTATCCAAAACAAAATGGAAAAAATTTAACGAATTAAACGCATAGTTAAGAAAGCGACGCGTAGTTATATTTAAATTTCTGTTTTTATGTTAAAACCCCATTAAGGAAAAACAGGCAGCAGTTTTTTTTTTGTGTGTGTGTGATTGTTAAAACTGAAATATCCTATAAAAACTTATTTCCTTCACAAAACAGAAATAAAGCTTGGTAACTATTAATGGAATATGTATCGTACCGTAAAATCATACAATAGTATGTCTTTAAGATAGTGAATATTCAAATATACACACATATATATCAGCATAAATTTGCATTTATTCCTGAAAAAGGGGAAAAAAAAATTATACGAGTAATACTGAAAAATGTAAACAAGTTTATGTGAGCAATTTCTGATATCATGAGAGCTTGTGGATAATACTTTTATATTTAGATAGTCATCTAAGGGAAACAATTAAAAAGTATTTTACGCTTTTCAATTTTCGAATTCTTATTCTTCTGCTGTTCTACTAAATAAATCTAAAATATATTTTCTCATTGACTGATTTTTTGTTAACGCACTCCCTGAAGCCGCATGAGGACTATTCCCGACAGACCTCAACATTTTGAACCGCGGTCACGTGAAAGGATAACACCTGAACACCCCTCACTCTAAATTTTTATACTACACACCACCATGATAACTAAAGAGCTTCGTCAGATTTAACGCGTACATTACACGACGGATCTTTATTGGCAACTGGACTCGAACGCACACCCAAAGTATAAGGAAAGGCTAAAATAAGTAGTACGTTTATAAGTATATTTTAAAAACTTTTATACATGTAATTTAAAAAAAAATTAATAAGCTTATAGCATGGGTGTTTAATATTATATCAGCTGAAAAGTTGCCTTTAGATAATAGAAATTTTTTTGTCAAACAGTGAAAAATAAATTTCAACAGTTGCAAAACACAGCGGTGTATCGTACACCTCGTACCAGTGGGGCAGGACTCTGTGAGGCTCAAAAATCTGACCTGACGCCAAGTAATGTAACCTTTGTGTAATATCCGGAAGGTTTAAAGCACAAACCTGACTTTGCAGAAGGGGCCCAATATTCTCCGTTACGCCACTGGTATGTGGTAGGCTCCAGACATAGGTACCGACAGATATGGTATTATAAATGCAGTCTTGACATTGTGCTGCTAAAGTTGGCATATGTCTGAACTTCCCAGTTTTCCGGGAAATACGTCCGAGAACAGCATTTGGCGATTAAAAGTACTCGGATTATATGATGTCAGAGAACGAGGGAGACTCTGGGCCCGGGGCCCATTAGGACCCATGCTGCCTTAAGACATCCTTACCCCAACAACGAGGTTGCAAATAGAATAGGATTTCAATATATGACTTAACAATAATGCTATAACAGTAAATAATAAATTCCGATATGTGAATTCCTGTGCTAATAGTTACCAGCCTTCCCCAGTGGCGTAACGTACACCCCGCATCGAAGTAGGGGTAGTGACTTAAGGGGCCCAAAGCCTGACTTTGCAGGGAGGCCCTAATATTCTTCGTTACGCCACTGGTAAAACGGAATATCTCATGAAATCCAGAATCGATTTTACCTAGCAAATAAGGCGGTTTTATGATCGAGGAAGTTTCTAAAATCTAAATTTATCAAGAAACACAGCATTTAATTTTACAAAACTCTTATTAGACCAATTCTGACATGTGCATCTGAGACTTGGACAATATCAAAAATTGAAGAAAATCAAACAGCATCCTTTGAGAAAAAAATACTTCGAAGTATGCATGGAGGCAATGCAATAGCTTGAGAAAACAATACAGTTTTGAATTATATAGAACTTCTAAGCAACCTGACATCATTAAATGCATGAAAATCAATAGAATTAATTGGATGGCCCATATAATTCGAATGCTATATGATACCGTGACATACTGTAAACAAAGCCACTGGGATTCGGAAGCTGTACACCCAATGGTCAGTCTCAGGAATCAGACTTTAGAATTATAAATGAGAAAACTTGGTAGAGAAGGAAGGTGAAACAGGAAATGGAGGAAACCAAAGTGGATGGTGCTGGGCCCATGAGGGCCGGTTCTGCTTGGATATGATTATGATGATTGTGAAAAACGCGTTGAAATCAAAATATAAACTGTCTATCAATACACTATATATACTTTAAAGAAAAAAGTACATCATGACATACCACGACAAGTCACGACTCAAGTGAAAAAAATGATACCTGAGCTAGCCTTCCTCCTCGTACTCTCTAAATCAGTGGTCCCCAAGCCCCATCCGTATAAATGGTAAATTGGGCCGTCCGGGTTGAAACTTTTGAATTATTTCCATTTTAATCACTGTAGTTATTTCTCTCGGGTTTGTGCGACCCTTCACAGAAATCATTTTGTATTCCATGTTAAATCCATTTATAATCACTTTTTGATTTAACTATTAATTCTGAAGGCATGTTTAAATACAATTAAATAAAAATTATTAAATCAAAAGCAATCTGAAATATAAACAATCAACGTCCTCCTTCATTGGGCCGTGGAAGAATTATCAGACGTTGATCGGTCCACGACGACAAAAAGGTTGAGGAGCATCGCTCTAAACTTTCTGACCTCACTACGGGAGGATTTGGAGCCTCAACAGATTTAACATGCATCAGCCTCTGTACACGGTGGATCTTCAGTGGCATTAGGGCTCGTATTCAAGACACTCTGGCTACGAGTTCGTGACCATGACCACCAAGTTACAATGGCCTCACACCAGATTCGAATAAAGCAGTTGTAACCAAAACTCGCACGATTATACAAATGAACGCATCTGTAAATTTGTTCAATTAGCTTCAAACACAAGAAATTATTCATATTCATTTTTTTTAATTTTTAGAGAGAAGATATAAATGTTTAAAATTACTGATTGAGTTGCTCTAGCACATAGCATAAAATCGATTAAAAATAAAATGAAAGGAAAATACGGACTCTTCAAGCAGATGTTTCGAAAATCTAGAGTATTTTAGGTTATAGGCCTTGTTTTAATCCAGTCCTAAATGCTTGCATCAATTTTAAAATTAGGGATTAAAAAAGTAAACATTCATTTGAGCTATCCATTCAGCTTCTTCTTCAACAGTGGAACCTTCTATCGCCCTAACAATACTTCTTTAAATCTTCTTGCGATTATAAGAAGATATGACGTGCACAAAAACAATATAATCTGCAGTGTTTACCTTGAAGTAGCTAAATACTGCAGAATCCCAGCTCTCAACCTTTCTAAATCCACCTTCTTCAGGGCACGGATTGTCCAATCACGCGCGAGATGCTGTCCAGGACATAGCCGCACGTCATTCACTCGGTGTAAAGGATTCCATTTCCATTACAAAGCACGATGATCTTCGACATCATTACAAGGTAAGGTATTCACAATCTAATTTCTGGGCTGCTCGGTACATGCGTCATCAGCATCTTAGATCACGATTGTAAGCAGAGATGAGAGCTCTAAACAGGTTGCTTGACTTTCCCCACACGATTGCGAACTTCTGACCCGAATAGAGCTTCGCTATGATTGCAATACATGCACGCGCGCGATATTTTTTTCGCGCCTCGAAGTTTTATTGCCCCAGAGGATTTTTGTTTAGGGTTAAGTGCAAGGACTCTATCGCCTCTAAGGAATTTAAGAGAGGGGAGATATGAGTGTGAATGAAGAGCTTAAAAAGGTTTAGAAATTAGATGTTAATAGGATCACAGAATATGCATAACAAAAGCATCTTACAGAGGAAGTTTATTATTACAAATAAGGGGTATTGTGAGTGTGTGATAATGCTTGCTTAAGGTTACTTACGTTTAAAACCGTGATTTTGAAAAAATCGTATGATATTTGAATAATGTTTTGATACTTACTGTTACTTGAATTATAATATACATATAAAATTGTTTCAAAAAAGTTATTACAAGGGGAAAAAAGAATTTAAATGCATTTTTTTTAACAAAAAAAATGAAAAAAGGAAGACATATTTACATCGCATTGTCCTTTTACGAAAAATGCTTTTATATTAATAATATTTTGCCTCTATATACAGCTTTATAATAATACTATTTGCCTATATATGCCGGGGTTGAACTAGGGATTTTGAAATATATAATTTTGAAGTGTGAATTAATTCATATTATGATTACATTAGAGTTGAGAAATTTTATCAAAAACAACCCATTATTACTTCAATTGATTGCAACTGAATTCTTATGAAATTTAAAATTCAACATAAAAAAGCGAAGGCAGTCTTCAAAGATAATTCTTAAAATATTAATTTGCATCAATTCATTGGAGAGGCTATGGGGATTATTTTTCTCAGATCTTTGTCAATATAACATCCCAGTATAAAGTATTCGTTATAGGACAATTAATTTCTTAATCCCTTTTTAATTCTTTAAAATTTTATTTATCTTTTTCAACAACAGAATAAAAAAAATCAATCGCTTAAACTAAAAATAAAATAGTCATATAAACTAAAAATTTTGAACATCTAACAATTATTCAACTGAAGAAGGTAGTTTAAATTTGTTTTTGAAATTTTCTGAAATATTTTTGTTCAAAATAAAACGTAATTAATTGCATCATCATAACATTTTATATTAAACAATTCATGCAAAAAAAAATTTTTAAGTCAATTCCTAAGTCAGCAAAGAAAAATTTTATTTTAGTTACTTTTTATTAAATAGTTAGAATTAATATAAATATGTATATACAAATGACAGAATCGCAATATTAAGTGGCAAAATAGAAAGCGATTTTCCTTGCAATTTTCCGTTTTCCTTTCTATAATGGTGTTGAACTATTTTTTTTTTGTTACTATTTTTATTCATTAATTAAATTTAATTATTCCAATAAAATAATACAGTAAATAAGAAATCTCATTCTCAGAAATTAGATCATCCCAGGTGGGATTCGAATCCACAACCGTCGGATTAGAAATCCATTGCGCTACAGGGACACAGCGAACGGTTCTCCTTTCTATACATGTTGTTGTACTATTGTTTTTGTTACTATTTATTCATTATTTAATTTAATTATTGAATTAATATTTGAAAAAACTGTATTAACATCAAGTAGCCCTCCACTACAAGTTTAAAAAAATGTATTTGAACTTGAATAGATGAATAGAAAGTATTTCATTAACGATTGGAAATTTGAACAAGATATATATATATATATATACAGGGAGAAAGTGAACAAATAATAGGGATTGAAAAATAATCGTATCAATCTTTTTAAAAAGGATTTGAAAACTAATATTGGACAATTTATTTATTTCACTTAAGTGCACTGAACTCCAAAGCTTACTAGTAAAAAAATTATCAACTCTGAAGACTTCCTTCATTTACTACATTCTTTCCAAACGTCATGTGCAATCTTCCGTCAGATCTCAAGGACCATTTTCTAAGACCCGTCATTTGTTTTTTTCAAACGCAGTAGAAAACGAAAGAATTTGAAGACTTCTGTTTCTTAATGATATGCATTTAGTTCTGCCTCTTGTACAAGATAACCTTTATCTAAACAGTCCTAATGCTATCATTTAACAGTGGAACAATTGTTTTTCTATAATCCTAACATTACACGCCATTATTGGTTATTTTTCTGCCGATTTGACTTGCTTTATGTTGCGTGACAGACAAATAATTTAATACCCTTCCATAAGATAGATTAACATCAGTAATGGTAACGGAAGTAAGATTTGAGCGTTAGCCTTAATCGACCTATTGATATACAAATTTGCATTATTACTGTTATTATGCGCACTTACAATGCTTGCAGTCTGTGCAATAAAGTGTGTTAAAATTAGGTTGTGTTTATTATTTTTTCTCAAGAAAAGAATCCCCGTGATTACTTTTGCCCCATCTTGTTAAATTAACGGTAAAATATTTTGAAATTTTTGTTTTTTAACCCGGCACTTCTCCTGTAGAGTTTATGTCATAACCCCCTCCCCCTCCTAAATTTTTTCAAGACTCCACCAAAGTCTTTTTTGGAAAATGGATAGTTTCTCGTTTAGCTGACTTAAAGATGTCACGGATTTTTACGCGATCTTCTCACTAATCCTCTTGGGGAATCTTGGGGAGTTTGCGT
>BMAV01025322.1:0-21367 GCA_019973955.1 Trichonephila inaurata madagascariensis | reverse complement strand
ATGTGACCATATGTTTGGAGCTTCCTGCATTATTTCAAGTGTCAGAAATTTTGACAGTCACAGACTTCACATTTCGATTGCAACTGACTTCTGTGACGGGCTCACGCGTCTTTTCTTTAACATGACCTGTGGGTTCTTTGGGGGCCAAGATTAATGGCAACTCTTTTCCAACCCAAATCCAAGAAGCTAATACTGAAGATTAAATGCAAATAAAATAGCTTTTAAATAACAGAAGTTTCAGTAAGTCGGAGGGGAATTTGGGGAATGTTATGTACTAAAGTGATACAAGCGTGAATTGACAGCCAGTTTAAGTTACCTTGAAGATTAAGCCATTAGGTCAAGGTGCATACCATTGCACGCGCGCACAGACGCCTCTTCATAAGATTGAAGCTAAGATTGGATTAAGGTAGGATTGACTATTATATATTAGGACTTGTAATGTTATTAGAAATGAGATTAGGTGGATTAAATATTGATAGTGGTCTAAGTTACGCGATTCGGTATAACTATTACTGTGTGTTTATTCTTCGTAGATTCTCCTTTAACTATAATCATCTAAATTGTTATACGCTTAAGTTACATTCTTAATAAAGTCATATTAAGAATTTAAAAATGTTTATTCCTTTTGTAAGCCCTACACCTATAGCTCACGTGGATAATCAACGAAACGGTCACCTTAGGGGGGTGGTTTCACACTTCTGCTGGACATTTTCCAACGGATTGCAATTCACTGCTAAAATGCGTCTCTTATTTAAAGCCTTAATCGTCTAATTCCAAAATATACAACAAATGGAAGACCGAAAAACAAATGCAAGGCAAAAAAAGATTGAAATATTTCTTGTTTATAGAAGCGCAAAAACTCTCAGTTCTACGGATATCCGAAACTAATGCTAAAGATGCAGATCCTTCTACTGCCTTCACTACTATGCAAATAGATCCAAATATAACAAAAATAATGTGCCTGCCTCTAAAATGCCTGAAACCATTTCCATCACCATCCTTTCCTATCCTATCCCTCGTCTCTGATATTGATGCTTTCATTCAGGAACTTGAATCGCAGAATGATCTCAATCCCGTATCTGATAGAGATAAATAGTAGTCCTTGAGAGAGTGGAATTGACTCGATGGTAATAGAAGCCCTTCCGATTGGCTGAGGGGTGTAGAAGGGATGGTGACAAGGAGGAGGAGCTATACAGGGAGATATGTCAGCCAGAAGTGGAGGTGAAGCCCCTGATACTCATCCTCGTCAACTCAGGTAAACCTGTGTGATATATAACATTTAAGGCACAGGAATCAAAAGGTTTGAATCAGTTCAACCTCGTCAACTCTTGAATGTGTTTTATGGTAGATACCATAGAAATGGGAAATCAAAAGGGTTGATTGAGTTCATCCTCTCCAACTCAGGGAAACCTTTATGGTAAGATACTATGAAAGATGAGAATTCAAAAGGTTTATCTGAGTTCATATCTGTCAACTCTTAGGCAAACGTTTTGAACCCTGCGTATTCCGTGGTATCTACTATATCATCCACCTACATTAGAAATCTATTCTTGAACCTGATATAGAGCCTCTGTCCCGTCCAAAAGTCTACACATCTCTATTTAAACTTTGTTCAATGAGGCATGTTTATATCCTTCGACGTCTTTCAAATTCCCCACCCAACCAACTCAAATTCAGCCATATGTTCCATTACTAACTAGAGCTTTCACATTAAGGTATCCGAATATGTTCGGAACCGAGATTTTAAAAAAGCACATAAATTAATAATTCTCATGATATTTAGTGTCACTCAGATTAGAATACATGCATAAAATTGTTTTAAGGACATTTTGACAAAAAAATATTGTTTAAATAGAATATTTTGGCAAAAATTTAACTTAGAATAATCTTTTTTCAAAATATTCTTCTTTTGTGAAAAATGCTTCTATTATAATCATATTTTGCCTGTACATAGCTCAGACATCTCTACAGAGGCTCAACTAGAATTTTTGAAAAATTCACATCATTTTCAGAGTTACCACTAATTGAGATAATTATTGGCGTTTTTTTCTTAAAATTGCTCCCCTCTGGTGTCGTAAAATATGGATAAACCCACTTCGAAGTTATATATTTCAAAACTTCTAGTTGAGCCTCTGTAGAGAGGTCTGAGCTATATACAAGCAAAATATTATTATAATAGAAGCATTTTTCACAAAAGGAGAACATTTTGAAAAAGATTATTCTAAGTTAATTTTTAGCCAAAATATTGTATTTAAGTAATTGTTTTTGTCAAAATGTCCTTAAAAAACAATTTTATATATCTATTCTAATCTAAGTGACACTGAATGTCATGAAAATTATTCATTTATGCGCTTTTGCAAAATCATGGTTCCGAACGTAGACGGATACCTTAAATATTTATTCACTCTACAAGGAATCCCATCAATAATCATCCTTCTGTTATATATATATATATATATATATATAATATATATATATATAATATAAAAAAAAATATATATATATATATATATATATATATATATATATATATATATATATATATATATATATAGTAATATAAAATAACAGTGAAGAAGTACTAGAAATATATATATATGTATACATCTACTGCACTGCATAATTTCAAACGAAGTCCAAGAAATAAAACAAAAGGAAAATAAGTCCCAAATAGAAATGGAAATGACACTTTACAAGCCCACAAAATATTCCTTGTTATACGACACTTCTGAAAACCAGGACATGATTATCTATGATGTATATATATATAGATTGGTGTATAAATTCTCATTTAAGAATCATATAGTTTGGATTGGGAGGTCCCCTTAGGTGTCATCCAAGGTGCAAAATTGTGAAGTCCTTCGCCAATAGCCTTCGTGTTGCTTTAGAACATAGGTTCCCAAACCGTTTTGTCTCATAGACCCCTTGTCAAGTCTTTTGTCTTTAGGTAGACTTCTGCTTACGTAATATTAAATTTTTTGCACATTTATCAACTTAAATGTCTTTTTGACAGCTGGTATAGAGCTAATTACTTTAAAATATTAAAATTTTTAACGGAAGTATTGTGTTAAAAACGTAAGAATCAAATGTTAATTTGTTTTGAATTTAAATTTGATAATACATAAAATAACTGAGCAACAAACAAAAATGTTTTTAATGGGAAGGATTAATCGGGAGCTGCAATAGCAAATTTTACAACATTTGGTCTTAATCTTGTCGAGTTTTATCCCAAATTTTCTCGGTTAGTAATGCCCGTCTTTTTTAGATTGGCAACGCAGGGAAACTCTGGCTCACTAAGAAAAGCAATTAAAAATTTCTCACGATATATTCCAGAATTCGAGGTAAATAACAGGTATTCTTTAGCTGAATTTTGGCAAGAAAAGTTGAGATGATGGTCCTTGTTTTAATAAAATATATGCTGTCACCTTGTAACTGAGAAATTAACCTCATTAAATTTAATAAATAAATCTGTTAAATAGGTAAAATCTGGTTTCCCCTTCATTACATTTTCTTTTACAATCAAAGTCAAGATCTGGTTTAATGAGAGCTACTATCGCGTAGACCCCCATTTACACCTCATGGATCCCTAAATTACCTTTTTACAGACTTGGACCCCTTGCAAGTCGTCATAGACCCCTGGGGATCCATAAAGACCACTTTGGGAAACACTGCTTTACAACGTGACGTTAATAAACATACACTTCCCGTCATGTATTATATGACTTGGATTAAGAATCCAAAATATAATTAAAGTTTCCAATGTCAAGATTACATTTCATATTTAATGTATTTCTGGTTATCATGTTTGATTTATTTACACACTTTATTCATGAAAATCATTTTTTCATTTCAACATACATTTTCAACTTAAATTTAATGAATGCTACTTTTTTAATTATACCTGATTTATATCACATTGCTGTTATACTTTACCTTTAATCTGTTTTTAAAATTTCTAAGTATTTGAAACTATTATTTGGCACTGCATAGCATAATTTAATATTAGCTCCACAAACTCTAAAATCAATTAGTCATGGCCAGCGTTATTGGAGACCTGGCGCCTGTGAAAACACGTCGAGTAGAGGAGCTAATGCACATTAAAGTTGTCGAGGCTCAGAGTCTTCATATCGTTGGGGTAGGGAAGTTTGGAGAGGAGGGTGACAAATCAGGTTTCGCGTTTTAGTTACTTGACAAAGATTCAAAATTACTAGTCCATCACCAATAGCTCCCGAGTTTGCTCCGAAATGCAATATTAATAATGAATCAATCGACATAATTATTTTAGTTGTTTTCATATATATTTACCAAACACTAACAAAATTCTTTTATTACGGAGAAAAATATTTATATTTCAAATCTACTACATCTACTTCAATATTACAAAATATGTTTCTATTTGACCATTATTTTTACTTACTTAATATCAATATCAGCAATGCCTTTCTTCACGTAGCTTCATTGTTTCTTACAAGAGTGTAAACATTTTAAGGATAATAATAAGTACTAAAACGTTCACTTCAATTATGCGAATGCTTTTGAATTATCGTTTTTAATATAATTGAATTCGGGGGACCCCAACTTTTAAAAAGTTTTTTCGAATAGTACATTAAAAATTGAAATGAAAGACCATGAAAAAATGCATTTTTATTTTCAATATTTAATTGTTTATGTGTACAAGTTAATTCTCTTTTTAAATTATAAAAAAGAAATTAAAAATTTTTAAATTTAAAAGTTCTTTTAAACATCTTTTACCCATATATGGGGAAGATGCCACCAGTCGGGAAAGTAAGGTGCATCAACATTTCCCAGTAAATAAAACAAGTAATATAAAAAAAAAAAAATAAGTCAACCTTTAGATCAACAAAAAAAAAATGTTTTTAACCTATTTTTTATTAAAAAAAGTTACAATTAATATGGGAAAATACATACATATGATAAAAATCACACCATTAAGAGGTTTTTAAATTTTTTATTAATTATCATTTAAGTATCGTATTGTCATCCAAAACAATCATGTATATAAAATTTCAGCCTGAAGGCTTTGAAACAAAAAAAACCTTTTAAAATTTTTTGACACAAGTCCAAAAAAGAGTCGCAAAGGCCCAAAGTGATGCCAACGTGACTGTATTTGTAATTTTTTTAAATAATTAGTTTTGTTTAAATTTAAATTTTTTATTAATTATAATTAAATTATTTATTGTCACCCAAAATAATCATGTATAAAAAAATTTCAGCTCAATTAAGCGTTTTTAAAATGTTTTTTTTATTAACTATTAAAAAAATCCCCCAAGATAAATAAATAGGGGTGGGGAGCTAATAGTAGGATTTGAAAATTAAGGAAAAAATAACAAAAACCCCTATAGAAAAACAAAAACAAAAATATTTTTTCATAATTAGCTTGCTAAAAGTAATAACAGTACGGGTTTTCAAAATGACAGCCTACACAACATTTCACTCGGTGCAAATAATTATCATTGGAATCTTCGTGGAGCCATTTGTGTTGCATTTGATGCACTGAATCCAGTCATTTTTGGGACTTTTTTTACTATAAAAGTACCCTTTATACACAGCACAAAAATCGTCATTATTATTCTCATCAAAACGGTCACCACTAGTATCTGAGGAATTTCTTCACTTGAGGATTACAAGCTGACACACACACTTCTGTTTCTTTAAAGGCTTCTTGTTATTTATTTTGACCTTACCCGCCTTTTACCCAAAATTTTGCTCCCCTCTCTGATTCAATTAAGATTTTTTGAATTTAAATTTTTTTTTTTTACCCCCGGTTGGTTTGCTTTTTTCTGACCAAAAAAAAAACTAGTAACAAACTGGCCTTCCCAGTTTCCACATTGTTTCAAAAGGGGAAAAAAAAATTCTTTTAAAAATTTTTTAAATGTTTAAATATTGTGTGTAGTGTGTACCAATAATCATTTTTTTCTTTCCTACAAAGGGAGCAAAAAAAAAAAAATTCTTACCTTTAGGACGCAATCGAGATACTTGAGCTCATTTAGATCCCCCTCTGTGACATCTCTGTCGCGTCCGATCCGAATATTCTGTCTAACTCCTCGTGAATCTTCTCTTGAATTTTGGGTAGGTCCTATAAGGTACAGAGCCCATGTAATGGTAACCGAAACGGTTTCGTAACCCTAATCGAGAAAAGAGTCAAAAAAACAGTATCATAATTTTTCGGATAAACTTCCCAAACCCCTCCCCAGAACCAAATTGGACTCATTTTTATTATTTATTTCATGATTGCTAACACAAGCTTTAACCCCATCGGGACGAACGTCCCATATCCGAGCCAGCATTAAACACCGTCTGTTCCCGAGCGTCCCATATCCGCACCACGCAAATAGAACATTTTTTTTAAGCTCAATATGTTTCGGTAATAGATGGCATTATATGCCCCATAAGGTTTAAAAACCGTAAAATCTGACCTTCTTTTTTAAATGGGGTGAAACATTACTCATTTTAACGGGTTTTGTTTTAAAAACCCAAAGGAGGGGGTTTTTAATTTCTAGTTTTTAATAGATAATTAGATTTGAAAAAAAATTATTATTATTATTATTTTACTTTTACAAGGTCGAAGCATTGAAAATGTTTAACTGAACTTGGAATGTCAAATGATGCAAAATTGATTCTAAATTAGTGCCTGAGAGTAGTGATAGTGATAAATAATTTTCATTTGTTCTGTTAACTTGAACTTTTAATAATTTTTCAGACATCGGGAATGCCATTATACCCAATTGGGCCCCAAAATACCAAAATCCTCCAGCCGTGGCGGTTTGCACGTGTTTGCGTCATTCGTCCCGAAAGGGTTAATCTTGAGATCTTTTCTGAATATTCTCCATATATACATATACAGTGTGGTCAAACTTTAAGGGTAGGTGCAGGGCATTGTAACAATCATCTATGGTATAGGAATGTAAGGGCGCAAATGACGAGGTGAGGCACAAACACAAAAAATAAGAGACGGAAGACAGTGGTAGAGGACCCATAACGGGAAAAAATATCTGCAGTTTTTTTTTGGGTCTTTTTAATTTTGGGTTACAATTTAAAATACCCAGAGATTTCCAGCTTGCTCGCACTTTGTTTTAAATTTTCGCTGGATAATCCCAAAGATAACATATTCTTTCATTATACCATCAAAAAAGGGAAATTTCCCCTTTCCCAGAGCTTATGCACCCCAACAATTTGGTTACTCCCTCCTTTTTTGACAGTAGGCCGAAAATTTTTTGACAACCTTTGCTGTGTTTGGTTTCAAAAACTTTTGATTACAATCCGATCCGTAAATGTTATATTTTCTTTTCATCAAAAAAAATTACATTTTTACAATATTTTTTTTGGTTTGCCTTACATACATTTTAGCAAATGCCAACCTAGCTTTTTTTGCAATGTAGGGCTTTCTTTGGTACTCTGCCATGATACCTATTTTTTTCTTAAAACATTTCTGACATTTTAAAAGATTTACAATTTCCCAAACCCTATTTTTTCATTACAAAGTCCTTTTTACTGCTCTAGTTTTTTTGGATAAATGTGTATTTGTTTTAACCAATCCACCTCTCTTCTTTTAAATTAAATATCTTGGATGCTCTGATTATTGCTGTTTTCAACACTATTTGTTTTCTTGAACCTGTCAATGATTTTAAAAAACTGTAGACTTCCCCTGAAATTCAAGTTTTTTCCTATACAGCGAACAGATTTTCCCTTTTTCAAACAAACGGGGTTCGCACATCAACCAATATATATTTGTTTCTCGCGCCATTTTTTCGATAAATAATCTTATCTATTGAAACGTTTATGTTTAAACTTCGAGTCTAAAACAGTGGTGTGAAATTAAATTGTATTAATATTTTATATATATTTGTTAAATTTCTCATTTCAAAAGTGTCTCAATACTTTGTTGACTCCAGTGTGCCTTTGCAATATATTTGAAAAGCTAGATCAAATTATAATTCTATAAAACTAATAAAGTTTTTTTTACATACTGTCCCCAAAGTTAAAATATTTCTTAAAAAAAATTTTTTTTTTGTTTTAATGTGGTAAATATTTTAAAAAAGGCTTTTCAGTTATGCATGCCCAAATGTTCCAATACCTTTTTTGAAATGACTATATAGTAGGCAATATGAATATCATGGTTTTTTTCTTTAAAAGGGTTGGTTTGGAATAAAGATTAATTGATAACCTAAAAGATTTCCCAAGAGGATTAGAAGAAGGTACGCGTATAGATCCGCCACAATGTGACCGTCATGAGTTTAGCCTATTAGAAATTTCTATTAGTTGAATTAGTATTAACACCCACTTAAATACATAACGGGTTTAATTTAAACCATTTGAATCTTTTTTATGAAAAAACTTTCTAATTGATAAATGTGGGCGAGTGCCGGTTTGGGTGGTTAAAACAAACCCCCCAAAATTTTTTTTTCTCATAGACCCCCTTTCCATGTTTTTTTGGTTTTTTGTAGACCCCCACTTACCTAATATTAAAATTTTTTCAAATGTATGAACAAATGTTTTTTTAAAGCTGGTAAGTTCTACTTACTTTTTAAAAATTTTTTTGTTTTTTAACCCTTAAAATTCAGTAGAGTGTTTAAAACTTAAAAACACATGTGAATGGGGGTAAATTAAAATTTGGGTTAATATATGAAATTTTTTTTTACATAAAATAACAATTGTTTAAAAAAGATAATCTGTTACTTAGTAATAAATTTTAACACTTGACTTTAATCTTTTTGATTGAATCCAAAACTCTTCGGGTTTGTAGTATTCAATCTTTCTTTTTTTTTTCTGTTTTTTTTTTTGGGGTTGGCAAATGCGCTGAAACCCCCCCTCTGGGAAAGGCAATTAGAAACTTTTTTTGAGATGTTTTCCCAAAAATTTGGGATAAATAACAGGTATATCGTTTTAAAGCCCAAAAATTTTTGACGTTCGTTTCTAAGCTTTTACTCTAAGATCTTCGTTTTGGGCTATTAGAATCAGTTCCTTTTTCAATCAGATTTTTTTTTTTTAATTGGGCAATATGAATTCTTTCCTACTGTGATATAACCATAGTCAAAACATTCTCAAACCTAGTTTTAAAACCTGAATAAAAGGGGATTTTTAAAAGTTGTGAACATGAGTTAAAACATCACTTTTCTGGCAGATTATCTGGGACAAATTGAAAACTGTTAAAAACCGCCCACGTCCCGTTTATTTCTTTTAGCTTGATTCTGGGGAAAAACTGAAAATTTTGGGCCTTTTTTAAAGAAATTTATCCCGTCGTCTTGGCAACTGCAAAAAAAACCCCAATAAATTTAAATAAAAAAAAAGGCTGTTTAAAAAAAGGGGAAAAAACTGGGACCAATAGGCTATCGTAGATCATTACACCTCATTAGACCTCATTAGACCCCATTAGACCTTTCCCATTTATACTTCATGGACCCCTCAAATTATTTTTTTGGCTGACGTGGACCCCTAGAAGGTCCCCGTGAATGGGGTCCATATGAAAAACTTTGGGGAAACCTGGTTTAAAATGAGCCGAATGCGTAAGTGAGCGGTTTCTTCTCTTTAATATTTTTTAAATAAAAGGGGGGAAAGGGGAAAGGGGGTCCCAAAAATGGTTTTAGTCCTTCGAACACACATAACCCTATGTTTTCCCCAGTTCTCCAAGCCTCGAATTTGAAAAATGCACCTTTATACCATTTTGGCATGGTTTGGAAAAAAAATCTTAGCCAATCTTAGCTATAATAGGATATTACTAAATAAATTTGTAGACGATATGCATTTCGAATAATGTCTTATAGATGATATCTGGTTTCTTGTAAGAGAAAATAATGTTCTTTTCTATTTAAAATGTTTTTCTATTTTATGCCTCCTGGTAGATGAAAAAATACGGAATTGAACTGCATTTAAGGTATCCGACTACGTTCGAAACCGTGATTTTGCAAAAATGTAAAAAAAGTTTTAAGAATAGTATTACAATAAAAAAACATTTAAGTACAAAAATTTTTTACAAAAAAAAAAAAACATAGAATGACACATTTTCAAAATATTCTCCTTTTTTTTAAAAAAACTTCGATGATAATAATATCCCGGGTTATAACTCAGAAATTTTACAGAACTCAACTAAAATTTTTTAAAATATAACTTGAAATTGGGTTTATCTTGTTTTACGACAACAGAGGGGAGAAATTTTTTAAAAAAAAAGCCGATAATTATTTTTTAAAGGGTTGTAACTCTGAAAATAATATGCATTTTTTAAAAATATAGTTGAGCCTTTGGAAAAAAGGGTTTTAAAAACTATTTTTAGCAAAAAAATTATTATAAAGAAGAACTTTTCAAAAGGAGAACATTTTGAAAAAAAGGGAATTGTAAGTTACTTTTTCCTTTATTGTATTTAAATAATTTTTTTTTTTGGGCCCCAATGTCCTTAAAACTATTTTTTTACATGTATTCTAATCTAAAAATGACACTAAAAAATCATAAAAAATTTTCCATTTATGCGCTTTTTTAAAAACATGGCCGAACGAGTCGGATACCTTTTAAAACCCCAAAGAAAACAGCTTTTGTTTTTCACTTTTGAAATCAATATTTAAAGCTTCATAATGAAAAAAAATAGCTGCATAGCCGGCGTTCACGGGCTTTCTGTACTTTTTAAATTTTCCTTTCCTTCCTCAGCACTTCTAATACTCTTTTTTAAAAAGACCATCCTCCCCCCCCCCTTAGCCCCACGTTGCTCGGGCTTTTTTCTGGGGTATAACTTAAAATTCTCTGTTTCGAAGTTCTTTCCTTCTTTCTTTTTTTTCAGTCAGGTTTTATTTCCCCAGCATTGCACGAACATTTTTGGGGTGCAAAACATATCGTCATGGAAATTCCCATTTCCCTCCCTATCAAACCCTTCCCGGTATGTGTGTGGGGGTTCCTATATCAACGTCATTACAAAAAAGGCTTTTTGTAATTTCGCACAATTAATTATTACTGCCCTTTTAAAAATTTTTGGGTACCCGCTGAAAAGATCCTCTGTTGAATCTTTGAGAGTTTTTAAAAGTCCCAGCGTTAGTTGGTAGGGGGAGTTAAGAGATGGGTGCCAGCTCAAAAATCTCATTCCCCGTCACTTGACAATGGTTCAAAAAAGTGGGGTGCGTCGCCAAAAACTCTCGAGTAAAATGAACAGAGACTTTAATATTCCTCACTCATTTTTTCAACTTTTTTGGGGTCGAAACGAAAATGTACAATTTTAAAAATAGTTGTATTTTTTTGAAAAATAGAAATTTTTTTAATTACAAAATAAAACCCAAATATATTAAATGTTGAATTAAAATTGTGAGCATTTTTGGAAATGTTCGATACACAGGAAAAAAGTTTCATTGAATTATTTTTATAAATGAAGAAGTTATAAAAAATTTGAATTTGATAAGTAGTTATTAAATATTAGAAATTTGAGTATTCTTTAAAAATTCGTAAAAAAAACATTTCGGCATTTTATTTTTTAAATCATTAACTCTAAGAGATCCAAGTATGAGTTTTTTAAAAATCATTTTCATATAAGCGCATCGATATTGATTCATTTTAGAAAAAAAAATCATAAAAATGTAAAATATCATTTTTGTAAAAAAAAAAAAAAAATACTGTATTGTGATGAAATAAATTATCTTTCTAATTACAAAATTACTGGCGAAATTATTAAATGCGCGAATAAAATCTTGAGTATTTTTTAAAAAAATCATGAAAAGTAAGCGATGATGTGGTATCGAATCCAGGTACAAACGTTAGAGCTCTAAGCGACCAATCCACGAAAATAGTGAAAAAACCTTTAAATAAAGAAGAGATATTCAATTTCGCTAAATCTGGGGATTTTCAATATTTATAGGCGCATCTTCTTTTCTAGTGTAACCTTTCATCCAACGTGACGGGTACAGAGAAAAAGTTACTCATTTGGTGCCAGACAGGTTTTTGCCGCCAAACCCTTGGCTATTGTTAAATTGCGTTATTTGTTAAAGTTTTAATTTTTTTTTTCGGGCTTCATTTTTAAGTTAATACTTTCAAACTTCATATATCGATTGCAAACATCGGTAATTTTTAGACAAAAAATGTAACAAAAATAACCTTTAAATATTTATCGGTAAAAGGGAAAAAAACGAAAAACAAATTTTTTAAAAAAAAAACCGTAATTTTTAAGTAATGTTTTCAATCTTTGTACAGATTACGGATAATATTGTTCTACACACGGAAAAAAAGTTTCGTGAGATTATTTTTATAAATAAAGAAGTTATTAAATATTTCAATAAAATTTTGAGTATTTTTTGAAAAATAGTAAAAAAAAAATTTTTTTGACATTTTATTTTTAAATGACTGATTCTAAAATAGAAAAGCATGAACTTTTCAGTGTAGAATATCATTTCATTTACGAGAAAGAAATTGCAAACGGAACGATTTGGAAATAATTTTCATAAAATTGTATCGATTTTGACTCATTTTAGAAAAAAATCATAAAAAATAGAAAATACCATTATTTTGTAAAATAAATTATACCGTATCGTGGAGAAGTAAATGATCTTTCCGATTCTGTAATTATTTTTTGTCTGAGTCTCATAAAAAAATTAGATTGTGTTTTAAAAATGTCTGGGGTAAAAAAAAGGTTGGAAAGGTTCTCTGGACGTGTGTGTGTGTTCCTAGTAAATTGATATATCTACTGTGGATCCCTTCCCACGTTGCTATGTACGATGACGAGACTGAAGATACACTTGCAATAAATGGATGGGATCTTCCGATCACAAATTCAACGGATCTAACCCCTTTGGAAATCTATTCCCTCCATAAAAATAAACTACTATACACGTAATGCCTACCGCCAGATCATAAGTGGTATGCTGCAAGTCACCATGACTATCTCTACCTTGCAGTGGTCCCAGGGCTGTTCAATCGGTTTTGGCGAGGTTTAAGAGTAAACTTCTGAGACCTATGAAGTTCCAGAATGGTGAAAAGATTTTTCCCCCGTGATCCTATTCCCTGGCTGCTAGCCCTTCTCATCTGCTAGTTTGTCTGGGATTTTTCCTGGAGATATTTGATTTCTGAGCAGAAGAGGATTTTCGAAGCATTGTACTTGTGTGATTAGGTCTTTTGGGCCTGGTGTAGGCTTTCCTACACCAGGGGTAAGCAACAACAGCATAAACATTTCCGAAGAGTCTGCCATTGGTTACGATGCACATTTGTATTTTCAGCACTGTTTCAATGTACCAGATTTTTAAATCGACACTATGCCCACTACTGGAAAATGGAAGATCCTGCATGGGATCTATTCACCAGACACTCAGTGCGCTGGTACATTAATGTATGGTGCGGAATCTGGGAGGATGGCTTCCTGGGACGTAAATCCTACGAAAGTACATTAAACAGACAGATGTCCCTCCAACTATTACAGGATATGATACCTGGCTTTGTAGATGATATTCGTCTGTCCGCATTGCCTTACGGTCCTTGTGCAACATGTTTTCCCTGTATATACAGAGCATCTTGGTTCTCGGTGCACCCGTATACTAGACATCTGGAGTGAGAAATTCTCAAATATTTTTGAATGATTTCTTTTAAATATAATATTTTAAGCTGCATTAATATTTTGAATAAATAAAGTTATTTTTACAAGTGAGGGAATGAAAAAATAAAAAAAAGCACTTTTTTAAGATATTATTCTCTGTATGACATCAAATAATACCCCGTATATTTTAAATAATACCCATTTTGAAAAAAGAAAAGTAAAGGAATTAATTTAATATATACCGCTGCAATAAATGTGTTCACTTCATCCAGAATGTCTTTCTCGCTCAGTTCTTGGTTCTCAAAATGGAGTTCCAGTAACAAATCCATGAATGCTTTTCTTTTTCCTTTGACATTGTCTTTATTTCCACTCAGATATTGTTTCTTTTTCTCTTGGATAATCTGAAATACTTAAATTCTTTCAAAATATTCATTAAAAATATTCTTTTTTATGTTAATTTAACTGAATTATACAACTGAATTGTACTGCAGTGTTTTAAAAGAAAGCATTTTAAATGAAAAAATACATTTGAACTTTTAACCTTTCAATGAAATGCGTTGAAAACAGTACCAATAGAATAAAGTACACAAACACAGAACGCTGGCAGACAGTTGCAACTAACAAAGCACATTTTACTTTGGATTAAATTTTAAATAAAGAATGAAAAAAATGTTTTTTTTTTAGAAAAATGTAGAAATTTCCCCTACACCCAATAATACACAAAAGGGAGAAAGCAGAAGAAAACCTACCGCATTTATTTCTGTATATATTTAAGAGAAAAATACCTTGCTAAAAGTTGTATTGATGCGTAGATCGGGATCATGTATTTTATACTAAGTCAGTTCTAAAGAACAAAACAGTTCTTTAAGAGATAAGCTAATTGTTAACGAAAACCCAGTCCTTAAAATATAAAATATACAGCAGTAAAACTTGCAGGAAAAGTTCCAGAAGTAATCACACCTCTTGATATACTCAAACGCAAGTACCAGTATCTAAAATACAGTCACATAACGATAAAGACTATTCGCAAGCATTAATTGGGTCGGAAACAGTAACCAGAAGTGAACACTTCAACAACTATTGTAGAAGTAACTCAGCTTCCGGAAGCCACCGCTGTTCATATTCTACGCCAAGGTTGGCAAACCTTTATGGATCAAAGTGCCATTTTTTCTAAAGAAGTGTTTAATGAGGCATGGACGTACCGTCAAATAGTTTTGACATGTGATTATTAGGAAAATAATAAAACTAAATACTAACAACTCAAAACTCTTTATTTACTTCGAAAAAATACCTTTTGCACTGTGTGCAAATGTCACTTGTAACTCAAATTAAAGTAACATTAGTGTGACTTCTGTTGCTGTAGATTATGCACATGACGACTAACTTATATTAGGATTGTAACTTGTTACTTTTAGTAGAATGCATACTGAATTGGAGTCCTCTGCAAAAGGTTTCTAAGCAGTTAATTATTTTTGCTGTGGTTCATATTTTTGACAAGAGGATTTGTGATTTGTTTCAAAATGCCGTTTTACAGACGATGATCTGCACATACACCTGTTTCAGAACATAAAACACTCACCGATATGTCGCCTTTACCAATAATAATGCCTTAATGTTTCTAGATTCACCAAGTTTTCAATTCTCTGTTACACTGTGCTATGCTTAGACAAATTTTACATCGTAAGCAATTGCAGCTCACGACGTAACTAAGGCAACACAATAACAAACGAGTGTGCTCCCAGCCTTCCCACGACCAATCACTCGCGTTTGTTCGTGATAGTTCCTAGTGAACTTAGATATTTTAAAATAAAACGCCAACCATTTTGATCGCTGGCTTGCCCAAAATATTGAGTCACGTGTCCTTGATGGCACTGGTTCGCCATCCCTGGTCTACGCCATTACCTTCCACTGCTTTCTCAAATAATCCGCTTACGTCATTGGCGTGGCATTATAGATTTCTCCAGAAATTTCGAGAAACATCCATATGGTCGCCAAGTTGCCAAAAATTTGGCCAACTTGTCTGCATCTCCAATATTTCTACCAGTTCCCCAATGGGCTCAATTCATGTGACGTCATAGTCACAAGATAGTGAAAGACACGTGTGATTCTAGCCAATCAATTCAAAAACTCTTGCGACGTCATAGTCACACGATAAAAATATCTAGTGTTTCCAGCTAATCAGTTCTAGCGCTCTGGCGATGCCAAGTTTTGCACTTTGCAGAAACTTTCTCTTAAAAAGTACATATGTATACAAAATGTATTTTATTTAAAAGTATAAACATAAAATAGGATTTTTTTTTAATTTAAAAAAATCTTTTTGAAGAAATTTTTTTCCCCAACATTTAAACATTTTTACACAAATATGCAATCTGAAATTTTTTCTGAGTTTTACAAATAGAACAACAAGTACAATTAGCTTAACGTTTGTTTTGAATTCAATGGAAAACACGTGTTTGTTTTTATCATGTGACTTCACTAATTGAGCCCATGGAAACGCCCTTGTAATGTAAGAGACGGCGTTGCTTGAGAATATAACAGTTTTGGATCATAAATAAGTGCAACAAAAGTAATACAAACTTATTATACAAGCATATTAATATTATTTACACTTCTTCGATAAGCACTAATTAGCCAGCATTTATAACAATACTTTAAATTCTTTAAGACAGTGTTTCTCAAACTGTGGGGAACGCTTCTCTAGGGGCCGCGATAATTCTACGGATGGGCGGCCAGCATGTCAAAAAAATCGAAAATAAAATATTTAAAATAATTATCAATTTACTGAAAAGAAGTAATACAAAGCACATTCTGACATAATGAAAAATAATATACACATTCACGCTGATATGATACACTTAGAAATGTATCAGCACTGTATATATAAAATATTTGATAATTTATCAATACTGAACTAAAAACATGTGTGATAATTACTAGTGACTCCCATGGGTTTGTCTTGTACATAATTTATATTCTTATCTTGATAATTCGTGCAGTTTATAATTAAAGTCTTAATGTAGCTTAACCGTCAAAGTATATTATTATTGCATTCGATACACTGTTATCTAAATTGACTGAGAATTGAGTCTCAAATATTGAAGTTTTCACAAGCACTGCTTTAAGAATTAATGGGTTTTTTTGCTAAGAATCCTTTCTAACTAAAAAACAATAGGAAATTTAAAACAATTTTGTCACATTAGTGATAAAAAGAAATAGATTCTAAGAGAGAGAGATGTTTTATTTTTTTCTTTGATAATATTTTTTTTCTCGATAAAACTATGAGGCGGCATCACTCATTTGTTACTTGTAGGTGGCGCCGCCATCCTACCATACTTTTCTATGTTGTAAATAGTTTCTACTTTTTTTATTTTAGAAATTTGTATTGATGTTGATTGAATTCAATAGTTACCACTATTTTTATTATAATAGTTTTGCGTATATGTTGATATGAATTCAATAAACAAGCTTAGCTTGCTGAAGTGGGTTGCATCGTTTTACTGAGTATGTGGATTAGCATCCCACGAGTAAACAAAATATTGGCAATTAATTTTCAGCATCGAATAATTCTTTTATCTTGTGGATTGAACACATCGATTCACTAAATTCTCAACTACTATTAGTCGAATTCTTCAAAATAAATTATTCCCCATCTAGATCATATTTTATTGGTCTAAATTTGTATTGCCACACCCAACTTAAGTAAGCTCATAATATTAGTCACAAGATAATTAAGGCTGTTTTCGCGCGCGGTTAATATTATAGAATAGGACCCAAATTTGGAACATTTTTTCAGATATAAAAAAAATGAACATTTTATATGATATTCTGACTTCACTATCCTTTAGATAGCAACATGTTTTATCATACTTCCCATTTTTAACCGAGTTGAATCATTTTTTCTGGTGTAAAATGTGCTTCGCGTTTTTTCTACTATACCGTAATGTTAAATAGGCTATGCCTTCAAGTATTTAAAAAAAGAAAAAAGAAAGCATTCACGGAATATTGAAGTTTTTAAAAACACTATATTGTTAACAGAGGTATGAGTTATAATATTGCAAATTTCCATGGAAATTGAGGCATTTTTCTGTCTGAAAATGTGCTTCGCGTTTAGATCAAGCTCTAGTACTTTTATCGAAGACAGCGTTACAGAAAATTAATTTTTTGCATTGCGTATAGTTACTCAAATTTTGATTTGTTATACAGAGGGAACTTTCGATTAGGAATTTAAGATAAATCTAAATTTTTCAGATATTTTGCTTAATACAGCAATAAATAAGTTTTTCACATAATATAATAATTCATAAGAATCAAGTAAATAGAAAACTTACCGATTGAATGAGATCTTCAATCAATTTCAACTGACTCTTTATTTTTGTACCTGCAGTCAAATTATGTATGAAGTCCGACCATTCCCAAAATTTTAAATACCTTGACATGCATATATCTAAAAGACTTTCAAAAAATTATTAGCTAAAAGTTTTTGCTTCTAAAGAAAGTATGAAATTTACATTTAATTTATTTTTCACACTTCTATTTTTTATTAATACCAATTCAATAAAAGAATAAGGCCTCTCTCTCTCTCTCGTAACCTCCTCTGTAAGTACTCTACATAAAAAAAAAATCTGTGTTGTTGTGATATCGAAACAACGGTGAATTCAAATTACATATTTTATTAATAAATTATGTTTAATGTTTATGACGATAAGTGGCCCAATAGGTTGCGACAGAGGAACTCACAGAGATGAAAAACTTAATTGACGATTCATTAATTCTAATTAAGTTTCTATAAAACAAAGTATAGTGTGACGTTGCTTTACGTGAATCTCTATTAACCCTCTTACGGAATCTCTGGGGCCAGCAATTGAGTTATTTCACAGCCATCCCTCTCAAGAAGAAACCATGATATGCAGATTGGCTAGGTATATATAGTTGAAGTTTAATAATCGGAGATTAAAAGGAAAAGGAGCTGAGTCGCTGGAAGCAGTGCTGTTAAGCTAAGGATCAGAATTTTGCCGCGTGACTATAGGTCGGACTTCAACTATTAGAATAATTTAAGGAAGTTAGGATTCTTAAGATAACGTCGAGTAAAGTTTATCTATTAGGGTTTTGAGCTCTTATTCACATAGGGTTTTTAGCTATTGTCTATCACTCTAAGGTTTCCCTTTACAGTTTGCTTGTCTTAGATTATTATATTTGGTAATAATAAATTGGATTTATATCATGGCTAGTTAGGGTCATCAATCTTTACCTCCTACAGATTTAGGTCGAGTAGATGAAGAGATGGCTTCCCCAGGCGGGAGGTCATTACAGTAGTACTAAACATTTCAGGATCTTACTCATCAAATTTGAATGTCAACATTTCAATGGGAATTATTATAAATATTTGTTGATTGTAAATAAAATAATGAGTCGAAAATCGTATGGAAATGATTGGGTTTATACGTGACATCCCGTGGTTATCATGAAGCAACCTTTCAAATATTTCTCATGTCCTTTAATGTCAGCTGAAAATCAAGCAGCCATTTGCCAATAGGTCTTGCTGGCTCTCCTCTAAAAATAACATTAAATCAACGGCGAACTCAATTAAAATTATGTATATTCGCTATCCTTAATTTATTTTAAGGTTGTTATTCATTACTTCTATATGGAAAAAAGAATCCAAATGAATGTTTGTAAAAGGTATGCACGATTTATAAGTATCTCTTTTTCTACCAAGGGGAGGGCACGACTAAGGAAATTCATTTGGTTACGAAACTTTGTGTACTAGTAATACTCCTTCAGGGCGTTTAACCCCCAAAGTAATAGCGCCGAATGGCCAATTCATTCGGAGAAAATAGCATTAATCAAGCTAGCTTTTTGTAATAACAAATTCTTTAGCATTTTAAATGCTTGATGTAGAGTACCTATTTACCACGCGACCGGCCAAGGTTCGAGTCAAGGTTTTTGTATTATTTTTTAAATTCATTTTATTATTTTTACAATTAAATAAATTTATTTAAAAAAAGACTTATTAAATATTAAATGATATTTTATATAATTATTTTGTATTTTAAAAAGTAAAATAATTACTGCAATTATATAGATATTTATATTATATTTTATAAATATAATTATTAATAAGTAATATTTATTATAAAAATATATTATAATAAATATCAAATGATATTTTATACAAAAATTAATTAAAAATAGCTTTATAATATGAAATATAATAAATTATAAATAAAATATTATAAAAAAATTTTGATAATATATAAAAATATATTATAATATTTTATAAAAAATATTGTAGGAGTTATGCGACATGGTCGATTTTTCGTACCCTGTCGGGTACAGCGTAAGTTAGAGATGGGATTCTCGAAATGATGAGAATTTTAAATTCTTAATATGACTTTTATTAAGAATTTAACTTAGATTACTTGGATATCGAACTATTAATTGGGAATAAACCAAAGACACGTAGCCTTAATAACCCCAGATCGCGCAATTAGATCACCTTATTAATATAATTTATTATATCCGCCTACTCAATCTCAAATATATTCGCGTTCAGAATATAATCTTCCACCTTGGTTGAATACTCAACTTTTTAATCCGCTTTGGATATTTTTCTAGGCTGGCGTACAATGGTATTATTTTGTGGGTAATTGTGTTTGATTCTAGGTAAGCCGTCAGTCAACATTTTATCTTTTTGAACTGAACTTTTTTAAATTTCCACGCGCTCACTAAAACTTCTACCCTTTTTAAAAGGTTATCTTATTTTGCCTACCCTTTCGTTTCACTTCTTGTTTTGGGGTTGGAAAAGATTTCCGTTAATCGTCCGTCAAAGAACACAGAGGTTATGTTAGAGAAAGGACGCGTGAGATGTCACAGTTAATATAATAAAAATAATATATATCTTATGTTATATACTATTAATTTTATTGTTTTATAATCATAAAAATATTTAATAAGTCTTTTTTAAAGAAATTTATTTAATTGTAAAAATAATTAGATGAATTTAAAAAATAAAACAAAAGAAACGTTTGAGAGCGACTCGAACCTTGGCCGGTCACGTGGTAAACAGGTATTCTATCAGTCAAACTATTAAATCGCTGGCGAAAGTTTGAAATTTAACTGTACAAAAGCTAAGCATGAATTTCGTAGGCTATTTTCTCCGAATTGACTGGCCATTTGCCTCTATTCCATTCGGGGTTGGACATCGTAAAGGAGTACTACTAGTTAACGAACTGGTCCCAAATGAATTTCCTTAGTTGTGCCCTTCCCTTGTGAATATTTCTGAAGCGACATCAAATTGGTATCAGAAAATGATATGATCTTGAAATTAAACTCAAATCAACTGTAGACGCACGGAGTATCAATAAGAGATAATGTTCTAAGATTTACAGATTAAGAAAGTTTTTATCTTTTTACGAGGTATGTCATATATTCAAAGGAAAACATATGGCAGAGATCTGTATGAACAATATTTAGCATTAAAAATGAAAATATATATGTTTTCCTTTTTATGCAGATTAGGCCAAAATTTCACGACAACAAAAATCAAAATTTTCGGTCCAGAATTTGGGAAAATAATGAGTACTAATGAGCTATATCCGTTAGGTCTACGCCCCTAACTCGGGGTTTTTTCCGTCCACCAAATCGAACTTTTGGGTGCAAGGGGGCCCAACCTTTTTTTCTGCTGGGGGGACATAGCACAACTTCACGCGGCCGCATACATGTTAATTATTTAGGGGGGCCCAACTTGAGTATAAATGGAGGAGGGGGGAAAAACTTTAAGATTAATATAACATTGAAAAAATTTTAAAATTTGGGAAAAGATCAAAATATTATATAACTTCTGTTTTGTTTTTC